>VZSE01006883.1:810669-833329 GCA_013398275.1 Promerops cafer
GAGAAAAGAAGCCAGAAAGAGAAAAAAAGTATAAAACACAGGAAAATATGAAACTCGGAGAAGATACATTTTTGGAAATATCTTTAAAAGATGTTGATTACTGCCAGAAAAATACTAAAATAAAGTAATTTGTATTTTTTCCAATGTAAATTTCAAGGAAATCTTTAGTTTGAATTCTGTTTCATACTACAGTCAGATTTTTCGATTCTGATTAAGCTTATTATTTAACACACACCCAACTTTGTCTACTAAGTTAAACTCCTTCAGGAGGCATTGCTGTGTACAAATTTTTAATGGTTTACAGTTTGTTGCAGTGTATTCTTTTGTTTTAGGGTTTCTGTATAGGAAAAAACATTAACCGCAAAATAATAATAATAATAATAATAATAATAATAATAATAATAATAATAATAATAAGAAGAAGAAGAAGAAGAAGAAGAAGAAGAAGAAGAAGAAGAAGAAGAAGAAGAAGAAGAAAGAAAAAGAAAAAGAAAAAAGAAGAAAAAGGAAAAGGAAAAGGAAAAGAAAAAAAAAAAAATAAAAAGAAGAAAAAAGAGAGAGAAGGATAAAACCCAGGAAAGTCAGGAGATGAACAATACAATTGCTCACCAGCCTCTGACTCCCCTGACCCTCTGATGCCTGTGCCATTCCCCAGCAGTGAACCCCTTCTGGCCAACTATCTCCAGTTTATATATGGGGAATGATGTCCTAGTACATGGATTATCACCTTATCCAGTTCAGGTCAGGTGTTCCGGCTGTGCTCCCTCCCAGCTTCTTGTGCATTTGGTCACTGATGGAGTATGGGAAAATGTAAGTCCTTGACTTAGTGTAAGCAGTACTAGCAGCAACCAAAACAAGCTTCAAAATTTATGTAACTTCTTCACTTCACAGGAACTTTCCCAGTTCTTATTCTCTGGTTTATGGTCCAGTTCCAAACTGAATCAGAAACACTTTTGGAAATAAAGAATATCAGTGAAAACTGTGTGTGCCAGGAGAGGGGCTTGCATCTATTCATTGCCCTCCTGTAGAGATCAGGAGATCTCGTGAATGATCTCTCCACATCAAGCAGGCGCCTCACAGAGGTACAGTAGAATGATAGATCAGGGCCAGAGGGTGGAGTCTGAGAGCATCGTCCTGTAGTCGGTAAATACAGTCATGCCACTGGTAGTGCCAGGCCATGGCTTTATGCTGAGTTCACATAGCCTTGGGACTAAGGCTTGTCAGTCCTACTCTTTTAACATGTTAAATCCCTAAGAATTTAACCTCTGAAGTCAGTTAAACTAGTCATTCAAATAAAACTACCAACATTTTGTTATTATTTGTTGCTGAATCAGAGTGTATTTTGAGAATTGTGACATTAATTTTACTTGTTTTGCATGTAATTATTTTTTTTAATACTCTCTCTGGAGCAAAAAAATACTTACTGTTCATAGCTGAGATGCAAGTGCATACAGGTGGGAAGAGGGACATATCCTCTTTTGATTTGCTGGAACCCCTGGGATAGTTTTTCCCACTTTTTGGACAGTTTTTCCATAGCCAAGATGTCAGCCTATAGGCAGAAGAGAGGTTTTATTTCCAGAGTTGTATTTCCAGAGTTGGTGAGACAATTAATGTATTGATGATGACTCTTTGTCTCTCCAGCTCATTACTGCAATTGGGTTGGCACACAACAATTGTGTGCTCTGTTCGAATTTCCACCACATGGTTCATCTGCATTGGACTTCTGGATCTGCAGGTGACTGCACGTTGTCTAAATCATAATAGATCATCTCTATCACAGCTAATTCCCTCAGGTGCTAGATATCTCTCTCCATCGTGGCTCATTTATCTGCGTGACATAAAATATTTTCCTTGAAAGAGATTTCTTTCCTTCACGCTTGACAGGAGTTGCCTCCAGAGACTCAGGACTTGTGTCCCTTTTCCAACTGCCTTATCAAAGCCTCTTTCCCTAGCAAGTGATGCCATCTGTTTGACCTCTCTGTCCTCTAATGGCAGGCTGTTAGCCCTGTTATCACAACATCAGACAAGCCAGGTGATAACATGCTGAAATTTTTTCACATATCCTGTAACACACTCAGAGATAGGAATTTGGTGTTTGCCTCTTTTTCTACTTCTTCCTCCCATTCTTGTAATGACCCTGTTTTGCTTTCCTTTAGTAAGTAGCAAACTGACTTTCATGTCCATTTCCTCTTACAGAGAGAGATGACTGACACTAGCATGGATTGGTCTCTGGTTCAGTTGTGTCACTCATCGCCAGAGTCTGATTAGCTGCAATGCCCTTCCCCAGGCGGGGTTTGAATAACCACAGTGCTCATCACCAGGCTTTGTGTAGCTGCAGTGCTTGTCACAGGGCTTGGAGTAGTCACAAAGAGTTGCTTAACTACAAACAAGATTCATGAACCACATTCATCCTGAACCACATTCATGGTTCCTAGCAATAGGACCATGTTGGCTTCAACATCCAAAGGATATTCAAAATTTTCAAAATCCTTAAACACTATTGCAATTGTCCTCCAGGAGAAGGGGAAGATATGGGAGAATGTCTCCCCTACAGACTCTCCGAGCAGGTAAAAGGTGTAATTATTAATCATTTCCGATAGATGGCTCCCGAAGTATAGAGCTGACGGCAATGCTGACTACGAACACCAGATTAGTTTCAGGACCAGTAATTCCATCATATCATAAGGCAGTGTTACAAAGTTCAGCAACATGATAACCTTAGCCCAGCGCCCAGAGGTGATAAATAGCACAACAGAGAATGCACACTGCAAGTAAAGTTAAATGCAGCTCTGAGAACAAGCACAACTCTGAGAGCAAAAAAATATTATAACCAACAACTATTCCACTTATATAAGCTTATAAAAAATTGTTTTAACATGCTCTTTACAGATCTGTTGTTATATCAACCTTTCATGCCTCACCTTGTGTTCCAAAAAGGACTTTTTGTAGTTTAACCCCAGCCAGCAACTAAACATCACACAGCTGCTGGCTCACTCCTACCGCCTCCATCACCGGGATAGGGGAGNTATATATGGGGAATGATGTCCTAGTACATGGATTATCACCTTATCCAGTTCAGGTCAGGTGTTCCGGCTGTGCTCCCTCCCAGCTTCTTGTGCATTTGGTCACTGATGGAGTATGGGAAAATGTAAGTCCTTGACTTAGTGTAAGCAGTACTAGCAGCAACCAAAACAAGCTTCAAAATTTATGTAACTTCTTCACTTCACAGGAACTTTCCCAGTTCTTATTCTCTGGTTTATGGTCCAGTTCCAAACTGAATCAGAAACACTTTTGGAAATAAAGAATATCAGTGAAAACTGTGTGTGCCAGGAGAGGGGCTTGCATCTATTCATTGCCCTCCTGTAGAGATCAGGAGATCTCGTGAATGATCTCTCCACATCAAGCAGGCGCCTCACAGAGGTACAGTAGAATGATAGATCAGGGCCAGAGGGTGGAGTCTGAGAGCATCGTCCTGTAGTCGGTAAATACAGTCATGCCACTGGTAGTGCCAGGCCATGGCTTTATGCTGAGTTCACATAGCCTTGGGACTAAGGCTTGTCAGTCCTACTCTTTTAACATGTTAAATCCCTAAGAATTTAACCTCTGAAGTCAGTTAAACTAGTCATTCAAATAAAACTACCAACATTTTGTTATTATTTGTTGCTGAATCAGAGTGTATTTTGAGAATTGTGACATTAATTTTACTTGTTTTGCATGTAATTATTTTTTTTAATATTGGGAAACTCAACAATTAAGTCCATTTGTCTTTTTCTCTCCAATTCCATAAAGGAATTACTTTAAGCCAGGAATGTAATGACATGTTTTTTTCTAGTTAGTTTAATAAAGCTTTAATATTTAAATCCCACCATAAATTCCTTCCACTCTTGAGTGACCTCAGCTTTTACATCTCTGTCATGCACAATCACTTTCTAGACTGCATCTATGTTGGTAACTTAAACAGAACCAGGCAGGCAATGCAATTGTCTGTGTTTTTAAGCTCTTAGACCATTCTCAGGAATATTTTTGACCTGAGCCAAATAGCAAACTCTTAACTAATTCATATATATGGTTCAGAAAGTTGAATATTCCAGCTACTGTGTCTTAATGTCAGCTGGCATTTTACATGTAGCCACTCTTTTTGTTGCTAAAAGCATTTATTAATAGATTTGGGTCATTCAATTTAACCTCATGCCCAGAAAGGTTTCTGACTTCTGTTTAATCTGACATAGCTATTGACATAGCTCTAGCTTCTGAGATTGAAAAATTTCATCCATCATGTTCTTCTGATGATATACAAACTAGAGGTTGGTGTACTTTGAAAAGAGTTTGACTAATTTGCAAGAACAGCTTTTTTGGTTTCTAGGGTAAATTTTTTTGCCTTTTTTAGGAAAACATTTTTTAGCTGTATGGAAAGTTACAAGCGTACAAAAATCATGCAAGCGCTTGCAGATATTTTATACTTAATTTCTTCAAATACCTTTCATGAGACAATAATCTTTTTTGATACAGCATCTTCCATCTGAGGATCTCAAAGTATTCCTAAACATTAACAAGTGAGCCAGTGAAACCTTGTAGCATAGCAGTGAGCTAAGGAAAAATGAAAGCTGGATTTATCATTTATTATTATTGCAACTGAATATCAGTACATGCCTCTGAGAAGCAGAAAATCCATGTCAAACAAAAATCCCATAGCCTGCCTAAAGATATTTCATCACCATTTGATGAGAACAGGTTAGTAAAGAGTAATTAATCTACTTGCCAAACACTGGTGAGTGTAACTCCCACTAGTGCTAAACTCCAGACTTCTATTTTCTCCCTTTAACAGAGATTTAACTTCCATTATTCAAATATCCAAATTCTGCATTAAACATGAAGTGTCTAATCCTTGATAGCAATCACAGTCCCTTTTCTGCAGTACACCTTTTCCAAAGCTGTTTTGCCCTGTACTCTCTCCTATCAGCCGATGTACTATTGAAAATCCCTTCATTCTGGGCAGAAAAGCAAGATTGCCCAGACATCTAGGCCTACAGTAAGGGATTCCTAGAAGCCTACTTTCATGAGAATGAAGAAGTTGCAGGTGAAATTTTTGGGGTCAGACATGAATGCAGTCAGTATACGTAGCCAGGTAAAAGTTTTGGGGTCAGATATGAATGCAGTCAGCAGATGGTGAGGACCAGGTCCTCAGCACAGTTCACTTGAATGAGTACCTGCTATAAGATGACCAATACCAAACACAACATTACAGAACTCAAAACCTTTTCTGAACACCTCTCACTTACTACAAGTATATCCTTGCTATGCAGAGGATAACTCGAGGTAAATCACTGCACAGAAGAAGCAGAAGCAATTGCAGTTTCGTCATGTTCCTTCATTATTTTTAAAGAGTTCTTCAGTCTTGTGTGACCAGTACTCCTGATCATATATTACATTTATTTTGATTGTTCTATCTGTGCTTTTGCAGCAATAATTTTTGCCATCTTTTCTAGGCTGGTTATTATTTTAAGCCTTCCTATTAGAATAAAATGCAAGAAACTATTTTCAATAGCCTGTGCTATGCTATCTTGGTGAATAAGAATTATTTCTCCAGATTTATAGTTATATTATCCCTATCTGTTGTACTGCCAGAGTTCTATTATTGTTTTTCCTACTACCTCAAATTGCAGTAAAAGATTATTTTTAAAATGGTCCTCAAAATACCCAAACTTGTTACAATGCAGAAACAATTATAGCCACAAGAGAGAGCTCTTGTAAAAACATAAGGCTACTTGAGCAATCAGTACATTTTGCACTTTAACAATGAAAAATAGTTTTAGTAATTAGTGTTTACTTTAATTATTTTATTTCAGGAAATTAAACAATGAGGTAAATTAGCACAGTATCCCCAATTCCATTTATATTCACCTTTTTATTTGTTTTTAATTAAAGCCAAGAACTAGTAAATAACGTATATAGCTACATTTTTTTTAAATAACAAACTATGTTATGCAATCATATTTTCTTTAACATTTGATCCCTTGCTCTTTGCTTACACAGTGCAATGACCCTTAGAGGCAAAACAGATCAATCCAATATAAAAATGCAGCTCTACTCCCAGTAATGTGTTTGCTTTACACAATAAAGTCTATATCTGAGAAAATCTTCCTCATGCCGTTTGCGGGTTAAATGACACTGGTTTAGGTACTTAAATTCAAGCTTATGCCTTTGGGGCCTCTAAGAGGACATATCTCTCCACGTCCTAGAAGAGGGTGCTTTGTAAATGCAAAATAGAGCATGGTACACATAATTGTAAACCAGTGGAATTCTGCAATATAACAGTAATTATATCTTGGTGACAGATACCCTATCTTGCTCAAAAACAAGCTGAACTTTGTAGAGAGAACACAGGATTACAGGGGAGCTAGTTCTTGATTTGATCCAAGTGCAGTGCTACCCTGGTTTATGTACAAATGGGTATCTGTTTGTGTCACATCTTTCCCTCATAAAAATATTTTAAATCCAAAGGAAAGGAGCTACTTTTGTTAACTGTTTCCCAGAGAACTGTTCTCTGACTAGAGGGCTTGGCCTGTGGTTATGTTTAGCCCCTTGAAGTTCAATTTGTGTTTACAAAGCAGAAAACTGCCTCAATTGGAGAATGTGGTCTTTATGTTTACAACCTTTTCCCACCACTTCTGATGACATACTTTATTCTACTCTCATTAAAATCAATGGCAAAGCTCTGTTTATTCCAGTCACTGCAGGATCTGGCCATTAATATGTTAATTTCTAATCTTCCCTTCCAAATTGTACCATCTGCTTTTTTTTTCCCCCCTGTTTTGAATTAAAAAAATGTGTTTTACAGACATATTTTCACTTACTAATGTTATTACTTTCCTTATGCCTGATTCTCTTCAGCTGAACTTTCCAGATGGTATCCAAGATCCAAACAGCTTTACTTTAGATTCTTCATTTTAAAGTTGCTACTGCATGATAAATATTAAATTAGAATAGCAACCTTTCTCAGGTACCAAAATAGCTCACCCCTCTGATCTCATTATTTTCTTCCATTCTTTCTCTAAATCTAATAGCTTTCTGTCCTCAAATTGCAGTGCTTAAAATATCTATGACTCATTAATTGTAAAAAAATTGTCTTTTTATTCATTAGTAGTAGAGCTTTTCCTTGAACATCCCAGCAGTGGCCCAAGACAATTTAGATAAAAAACCATTATTTCCTCTGTCTAGACAGGAATGAATTTGTAGTTTTGTCCTTTTGCATGGAAATGATGGAGAATTGTTGTCATTTGATGTAATACAGAAAAGACTTTTGCAGCTTTAATCTGCAGATCAGATACTGTCAACATTTCCTTTAGGACCAAGGTGGCCACAATTCATCCAAGTACTTAAAGAGATGTTTTTCCTTAATGATGTAATTTCACAGTAATTGTGAATGTATTTAAAGTTACACTTGTGTTCAATACATTGGCTTTCAGGACTTTATTATTTGAATGGAAAGAAAAGAGATTATTTTTCTTTCTTTTAAATAAAACATCACCAGGCTTCATTTTCCCTAATAGAGACTTCACACTAAATACAGATCACTAAATTCTAAGCCTGGAAATAAAACCCTTCAATCCATAACTAATACTGAGTAGCAGATGGAATCATCAGACAAGACAAGACTGCATGTTGTATGATACCAGTAACTACAGGCATGAATAAAGTACACATTTAATCAGGAGAATTTATGGAACATACCTTGTCATCGATGTCATCTATGTTCCATAAGTTTATAGAACATACATAGCTATATTACAGGTGTCCTTTCTCTTCCCAGAAAACTTTATAATTCTTTAATATTTCCTTATGCTCAACATGAAAAAAAAAAGTTCATTTGGGTTTCAATTAAGGAAACAACTTTTCTTTTTCAGAAACATGATTGCTCATCTACTTAAAGTTTCTTGACCTGAGCCTAAGCCTTTTATAGATCCAATACTGAATCTTAAAATTCTTTCTAGCTAGTCAGGCTAAACCATGGTAACTACTAAAATTTATGCTGAAGATGTTCAGTTACAGAATGTCTGGTTTATTTTTCCAGTCACTTCTTTTGTGCCTTCTCTCAAGGTACTTTTTCTGCTATAGCAGAAGATGTTTTCAGAATACTGAGAGCCAGTCGAGCAAACTCCTGCCTACTTACAAAATACAAACATGCTTGTAGTAATTCTAAATAACAGAGAGAGATCTTGTGTACTTCAAATTACAACACAATCTCTGTGATATCAATATTCAACACAATTTTTTTCTCTCAGAGAGCTGGTCAAAATTTCCAGCTTTTTGTTTTGAATGGACTTCAGGACCTATGCTTGAAAACACAGCCAATTAGGAAAATAATAAATATTTATTGCAAGACTGAACCCAAAAAACACTGCAATTTCCCTTTAATTTCAGTAACCTGCATTTAATAATCACCAAAATTGTCTCTTTATCCATTTTATAAATTTTTTATTAACTGATGGAAGATTTCCAACTTGATTTTTTTTTTTTTTTTGGTGATAGTATCATGCTGTTCAGATATCAAGCCTTTTCAATTAACCTTATCTTGGAAATTAATCTATTGGGGGGATGTTTAATAACTCTAATATGATATATCTTCAATGAGTCCATTTAGTTTTATATCATTGTTCATTTCCTTCTGTCTCTGATGATACTGATGTCCTTTATAAAAACTCTATTTAAAAAACTCAAAACATGATCCTTAGAATAAAGTGACTGGCTATACTTGTCTCATTCTGCTTTCTTCTTTTTTTTTTTTTTTTTTTTTTTTTTTTTTTTTAATTATTTTTTTTTTTTTTTNTTTTTATTCTGAATAATGTGTTTTTCTCCTACTACATTGCCAGGATCTGTTAATATCTTATTTAGTATGTTGGTTCTTTTAGTAGTGAGGACATAGATTTTTCAGATATTCAATAAAATCATTACAAGCAGACAAAAGTTTATTCACAGCTCACATATGATTTTCTAATTCCTCTTTTTCATTGTCTTTCGATTACATTTCCATTGGTGTTACATGCATCATCATCCTTTTTGAAACAAGAACAGGACATGTATTTAGTAGGTTAGCAACACTTACATCATTAGAGATCTTTATCTTTCCCTCCACAGACTCTGGTCCAATTTATCTTTCCATCCTCTTTCCATATAGGTCTGAGGAGAATCTTTTCACCCTTCATTTTATTTTTTAAATTTCTTCTTTAAATTTTACTTTTCAAACTTCTAAGACACAACTGTCCTGATCATACACTCACAGAATCACAGAATCACAGAATGTTTGAGTTGACCTTAGGAGGTCACCTGGTCTAACCACCCTGCTCAAGGACACCCAGTTGCTGAGGAGAGTGTCCAGGTGGTTTTTGAGTATCTCCACAGACGAGAATTCACAACCTTTCTGGGCAAACTGTAGCAGTGCTCAGTTACCTTGACAGGAAAACTGTTTTTCCTGATGTTCAGAAGTCCTGACAGGGGAGACCACTGTAAAGAGCCTGACATTGTCTTCTTTACACCCTCCCTTCAAATATTTATGTACATTGATAAGATCCTCCTAAGGTGAACCTCTCAGGACCAGAGAAAACGGCCTCAAGCTGAACCAGGGGACATGTAGATTGGATATTCAGGAAAAATTTCTTCACTGAAAGGGTGATTGGGCATGGGAACAGGCTGCCCAGGGAAGTGGGTCATCCTGCAACAGTTCATCACACATAGAGAGACTGGATGTCCTGAGTGTGCTAGATAAATTTCTCATCAATCTACCTCTTATTGTGCAAGGGAACTGTAGTTATTATGTTCTCTGCTCTTCCACAGGAGATCTAAGAAAAACTTTTCACCTATAGGCAGCCTTAGAATAAAGCACTCCTTTTATTCTCCATGGTTTTTAATTTTCAAACAATATGAACTGTATGAGACTAACCCACTTTTTAAATTTTATTTTCTTTTATTTTAATGTTTCATTTTATTTTAGTTTAGTTTTGTTTAGTTTATTACCTATTTTTGGTCTCATTTAGCTTGCTTCTAAACAGCTTTCCTCACCCAGAGATGTTGTTAATATTATGCTCCAGGTAAAATAACCAGCAAGTGGAACTTCAATGAAAGCTATACCCATCTATTTTACATTTTCTCAAAATTCACCCTGAGTTATAAAAGCATGCCTTTAAAAAGTTAGTATGTCTACTAACTCCTCGGTACACTGAGCTGAAGCATATCCAACGTCTGTAACTGTAGGGGAGAAACAGAAAACTATGCATCTGTCTCAGAGAATTTTTGAAGCTTCGCAACTCTGCTGACCAAGATATGCCTATTCCCTAGCACAAAGAGTTTGTATATTGAATTTATACATCAATTGTCTCCATTTTATTGTCTTTCAATAATTTGATTTTTTTAATAAGCTTCAAACCCTTATTCTAACAGATAGTTCTGTCTTCTGCGGCCCCTGTTAATTTTATATTTTATTTTGTATTATATTTAATATTCCAAATTCATGCCATGAGGGTGTTTGAATGAGATACCTACTTAGTTTAAAAAAATCTCCTGGGGCAACTCAAAATGTAATATTTTCAAAGGTTAGAGATATTTTTTCCACACAATTAACACAAAACCGTATTTTCATAGCTTTGCCTTAAGCTGGCACAAACTTTCTCAAAAGACCCCTTTGTAGGAGCTAAATGTAGAGCCGAACATATTTCTGCTGTGGTAACTTCAACTTTCCCTAACATCTGACAAGAACAGAGGATTTCTTCTACAGTGCAAGAAAAGGCATACCATTTTTCTCCAGATGAAATTGTTCCTGATTACCAGATGATAATATTTTCCATGCTCTTCTAGCAATTACTTCTCACTTTTGGAAAATTCTGACTTTTATTAGATTCACTACTGCATGACAAACACTTGACAGAGCTAAGGTCATTCATGGTAGGTACCATGCTGAGGATTTCATTTGTTCTGTTTTTGGAACAAAGAGTATAGTGTAGGATGCTGCGTAGCCTGAGACTGAAACTCACTCTTGTGCAGATATACAGCGTTTAGTTAATGCCCTACTGAAGATTGCCTCCCTACATAATTTTAATGATGTGCTTTTTCTGTAAACTCATTGCAAAACACCTTCAAGTCCTCTATAGCACTGCATTTCCATCTTCTTTGGCAAGTTTGCTCCTTCAGTAAAGCCGCAGGGATGTGCATTCATCTCTCTGCATCTTTGCTGTGATTCTGCTGGTAGCACTACCTCTTCCTGCGACCTTAGAGCCCTCTAGCATTCCTTTTATGTCTCAAAGGGTTCTGGGTAGTGAGGTAATTTTTGAGCTCCTAAGACTGCTTCAGGATGTATATGATTTTGCCGATATTTGAAATTCACACTGTTTTTCCTCCCATTATAGTAATTTTGATCATGATAAAATCCTCAAATCTGAGGGTTTTGGTGCTACAGAATTGTCCATCATCTGAAAATATTATCTGAAGATATATTTTATTGGAAAATGAATCCGAAGTTCAAAAATACCTTTTTGAATGATCATAAATAAGATTGCATCTAACACTTGCTTCACCTTTCCCTCCAATGTCAGCATTTGATATTATTTCTCTTGTCTTATACCCATATCATATTTATCTTTATTTTATGTGCCTGCAGTCTCTGTTGCTAGCATCATCTTTTACATAGCTCATGTAATCAAAAGAAGTCCCTCCTGTACGTTAAAAGTGTCTGTGAAGGTAGCTCCAAAAGTTCATGAGTCATTTACATGCACATTAAAAACTTAGAGAGAAAGGGGAAAAGAAATTGAGCAGGACATTGAATTTACCATCCTGATAAGGGAAATTGTTACACTATTTTCCTGCAATTACTTTCCCTTTAACTCCTCTTTCTCTCATTGTGGCAATGGAAATATGAAATGCATATTGTTTACCTATAGATCTGGGAATTCCACCATTTTTGAAAGCAAATATTGCAAGGTAGATTCAATTTATATTAGTTAACCCGTCTTATGTTTTTAACCATAATAGAAAATGATAAGAGGCATAGAAGGAAAAGGGATAAAGTATAAAACAATAATATGAGAAATGATCATGTTAAAGGGCTTGTGTTTACAAAAGATCTTAAAACTGAACACCTTGCACATTATAATTTCATTTAAAGACTTCTAGTAGCATTTCTCTCTTTTTACCTTTTTTTTTGTTGTTGTTGTTGTGAGAGCTGCAATTCAAATCCCATTCAGTTAGATAGCTGTTAAACGCCCAGTGGAAATCATCCTCAGAAAATGTTTTTTTCCCTAACTTTGGTCTCCACTGGATTATGATGCTGCTGATAATAGCATCCTTCTTTAAATACACTGTCTGTACTTCAATGTAAAGCTTGCTTCTGAGACTCTTCTGCTTGTCTTACTGAAAATTTAAAGAAACCCCATGGCAGGAAAGATACCTTCAAGTTAGGCTAGAAGTAGAAGGTACTTAGCACACATCAATGGTCTCGATGTCTGGAATGGTAAGCCAAAGAATCACAGAATGATTGAGGTTGGAAGGGGCCACTACAAATTGTGTCGTCCAGCCCCCTGCTTAAAGTACAAGTTAGAGGAGGTTGCCCAGGAAAAAGTCCAAGATATTAAAGTTTTTAATATCTCCAGAGGTGGAGGCTCTACAGTCTCACTGGACATCCTATTCCAAAGTATGATAACTCTCACAATAAAAAGTGTGGGGATTTTAATAATATAAAAATTTTCTCTGGATTTCTGATATCTTAATTTTGGTCCATTACTTCTTGCTTTTTTACTAGATAACACAGACAAGAGTCTGGCTCCAAATTCTTTACTGCTCTCCTCCCCTGCTCAAATCAGTTATCCATATACATGCACAAGATTCCCCTGAATCTTCTCTTCTCCAAGCTGAACAGTTCCAGGTCTGCCAGCCTCTACTCAATGACTTAAATGGAGAGACAGTGGCCCTTTGCTTGTCTCTCTCCAATAAATCCATATCTCTCTTGTACTGAGGTGCCCAGAGCTGGATTCACTATTTGGTTGTGGCCTCATCCACAGTGAGGAGGAGAATCACCTCCCTGCTGGCGACACTTTTCCTAATGCAGCCCAGGATAGTATTAGCTTTCTGTGCTGCAAGGTCATGGATGTCTCCTTTTCAGCTTGGTGTCTGCCAGTGCTTCAGGTAGTTTGTTTTTTTTTTTTTTTTTTACAAAGCTGCTTTCCAGATGGTCAGCAGGAAGCATTTACTAGTACATGAGCTTATTCCTCCACAAGAATTTCCCTGGAGAAATATGTGTTTGATTTTGCTGAACTTCATTAGATTCCTATCTGTCCAAGCCTCCAGTCCGTTCATCTGAATGGCAGCACAACCACTGGGAATATCAGTCACTCCTCCAGGTCTTATGTCATCTGCAAACTTGCTGAGGGTGCATGCCATCCTATTCTCTGGGTCATTAATGAAGCTCTTAAGCAGCATGGGCCTCAATATTGATCCCTGATGCACACTGCTGGTAACTGGGTTTTGGGATTGGGGGTTTTCTTTGTATTGGCTTTGGATGGCCAGGTTTTGGTAGAGGGGTTGGGCTACAGACTGGCTTCTCTGAGAAGTTGCCAGAAGCCCCCATGTCCAAGAGAGCCAATGCCAATCAGTTACAAGACAGATCTGCAGATAGTCAAGGCTGAGCCAGTCAGAGATGGTAGTAGCACCTCTTGATGACGATACTTGAGAAGCAAGAAGAAGTTGCTGTGCAGATTTAAGTGTACTGAGAGAAGAGACAAGTGAGAATATATGACAGAAGCAACTCTGGAAACAGCAAGGTCAGTGAAGAAGGAGTGGGAGGAGATTCTCCAGGCGGTGAAGCTGAGATTCCCACAAAGCCTGTTGTGAAGACCATGGTGCTTCATGTCCCCATGAAACCTATGGAGCTCAACTGAGGAGACCCAAGCCAGAGCAGATGGATGCCTGAAAAAGGGCTGTGAACCTTTGGGAAACCCATGCTGGAGCAGCCTTCTGGCAGGGACCTGCACACTCATGAAGGGAGGAGCCCTTGCTGAAACAGATTTTCTGGCAGGACTTGTAACCCTGTAAAGACCCCAGAGCTGAGTAGGCTATTCCTGAAAGAGTGCATGCCATAGGAAAGGGACCCACAGTGGAACAGTTAATGAAGAACCGTAGCCTGTGGGAAAGACTCCCATTGGAGCAGTTCATTGAGAAGTTTCCTGTGGGAGGAATGCTATGTTGGAGCAGGGGAAGGACTCCTCTACCTGAGCAGTGACAGAAACAATGTGCGATAAACTGACCGTAACCCCCATTCCCCATCTCCTTGCACTGCTGGCAGGGAGGAGGTGGAGCCCATGAAGGAGGCAAAGTGTTTTTAAGATTTGTTTTACTTCTCATTATCCTTCTCTGAATCTGATTGGTAATAAATTAATTTAATATTCCCAAGCTGAGTCTGTTTTTCCTGTGACAGTTATCTGTGAGTGATTTCTCACTGTCCCTATCTCAACTCATGAACCTTTTCTTATATTTCTTTTCCCCTGTCCAGCTGTGGAGGGGAGTGATAGAGCAGATTTGATGGACACCTGGAATGCAATCATGGTAAACCCACCACACTTCCAGGACTTAATTCTGTTTGCTACAGCCCAAGACCTTCATCATCACACAAAAGTCAATCTGTCGTTATACAGATTTAGCTGAAGCTTTATCATTGCTCTGAATGCCACAGTGATGTTCAGTTTTTCACATGAAATAAACAGCTAATTTAGAATACTTTGAAACACTGTTAATCATACTTGAAGTTTTTAATTACACACAATAATTTTGTAATGTTTTAAACATAATGTATTTATAGAATAATTAATTTATTTGTATGCAAGTAAATGTAATCATATTAATGCTATGAAGACAAATTAAAGCACCATATTTCTTCATTATATAAGTATCCAATCCCAGAATTAAAATACCCCCAAATGTAATTAGAAATAAATGCAGTATTTTCCAAAGGCATATTATCATCACTAGCACATAATCTTGCCAAGTTATTATCATAGTCCCTAATTCTGATTAAACACATCATAAAATTCCAAGGGGACCAAGGGAAGAAAAAGATTAGAGAAAGCAGCTCTAGAAGAGCAGCTTCATATGCTTCAACAGAACTTGCAACATACTTGGATATGAGACGATCAGAAAACAGGAAGAACTTTCTCTTCACAGATAGGGGGAGCCACCAGTTTAGGGTGCAAGTTCTGTGTGTCTCACAGGACACACAGCTGTGTGTATCAAGTTTCCATGGGGAAAGTGGCAGTTCTCCTTCAGCTGGTCACCACACAGGTAGTAAAGAACAAAGGTTGAGACTTTCTGCTGCACAACAGCAAATTCTGTTTTATGTCTGTGTAAGGGTTTATTCCTTACATACATATCCCCTCTGAGAGACAAAGCATAAGCTCTCACTTAAGTTATGCACAAACCAGGACTGTCTAGCTTGCATGAGTCCAACATTTGACTCAGAACGCGTGTCTTAACTACCCCAACTTACTGCCCTGACTCCTTGTCCAGAAAACAATTTTTGCCTCTGCATTAAAGTTTTAAAAATTCTGTCCACTGCAGTCACAAACTCCTCCATCTACTGTGTGAATCAATCCTTAGGATTTCCTATTGCCATGCAGACAAAACTGTGAGTTGTTGGGCTTTGCAAATCATGATTAGAAGCATTATCCAAGAAACCTGTTGCAATTCAACTCTGAATGGGCAGACTAGAAGAAAAAAATTAGCTGGAAAATGGTATTTGTGAGTTGCAAGGCACGGAAACTGTAATTGCTTATCCAATATGGAAAAAACCACAAGTGAAATGCACCCACACATCCATTTTATACCGAGTTGAAAAAGTTATCTGACACAAGGTCAAGGCTTGGGGACAGAACCATTCTTGTACTGGTGATGTAATAAAGCAGGTACTGGAATACTGTATTGAGTGTAACTGGTAGGCTCACTGGGTTTCTGGTAGCTGCAGGATGCATTCTGTGGAGAAGGCTCCAAAGTACTCTGAACAAGTCACAGCTGGCTTTGGAAAGCTCTGACACTGCCATAAGCAACTTATCTTGAACTAAACATTCAGCAAGGCAAGGGAGCCCCCAGTGCCCTGGTTTATACCTGCTCAGGAAAGAGCACCTGTTACTGAAGGCATGAAAGAAATGGAAAAAAACACCTCCAGAGAAATTGAGGGACACTTACAGACTCCATTCATCATTTTTTATCCCTGAAACCATGTCTTCCAGAGATGCTGTGAGAGGAATAGAATACCAATTTAGCCACGCCCACATGGCTCTAGGCTCTGCCACCTCTCTCTGCAACTAGGACCCATCGGACATGTCCAGTACTGGACCAATGAACCAAGCAGAGGAACCAAACAAATACTGGACACAGATGTGTTTTCTTTCCCCCACCCTAAGGTAAGCTTGCTTAATGTTCCTCTCATGTAAAGTAACCTGAAATCTGTCATTGCTTTCAATGAGTGATCTCTAAAAGTCATATCCAGTCTAAATCATTCTATGGTTATAGAGGTCTGTTGTTTGGATTTTTTTAGCTCACATGATATTCAACACTTACTATACAGTATTTACATAAGTAGTTATGTAATTTAGCCTACATTCATAAAAAGGTCCAAGTACTGATCTGTAGTCCATGGTTCATCTCTCCTTAGCTCTCTCTTCTATGGTCACTCAAACCATAAAACAAGATCTTTACAAGCAACATAGCCGTCTGCTGACAATGCCTCTAACATACAAAGTATCTGTATCCAGAGGACGGAGCTGAATAAAAAATCTCTAAACTGAGGATAAAGTGGTCTTGTCAGTGTTCTCACTGGGAAATCATCTGTACAAGAGAAAATCCTCCTGATACTTCTCCAGCACAATATTTTCAAATTGCATCAGTTTCCTCAGGCAGGATGTCCACTAGCACACCACTGTGCTCAACTTTACAAAAAACTATCTGGTCTTTAAGGCCAGATATATAATTATTAAGAGTTTAACATTTGGCAAAAGAAGGAAAATGCAAATTTGCCTGTCTCAGGTGCTAGCTACACATCCTTGCTCTACTGCCTGAAATACTCCTTCTCCTTGAGATTTTGGAACCATGACTAGAAACCTTTCTTTGCTACCCCTACTGTTTCTATACTAACAAGTATTCTGCATTTTAATACATTTTGTTGCTAACTCAGTTTCTGGGTGAAGGAGAAATATTTTCCAAAGACCTGGACTCAAGGTCGTTTGTCAAGTACTCACCTGTGTGTCAGTCTGGTTATGGTTAGACTTAACAAAAGCAGACTAGTCACATCCATACAATGAGTTCTTGTCCCTGATTTCCTAAATGCACAACAGGTAGTCACAATGTGTTGGGTTTATTCTGGTGTGGTTTTTTGGTTTCTAGATTTTGAAATAACATTTTTGCACACCACAAGAGCGGTGTTTTCATCATATGATAACACAACTCTTTTTACGGGTACTGAAATGTGATAGAAATACATATACAGGTGTCAAAGGGTACAAAGCTTACAAGGCTGACATTTGAGGAACATATACAATTAAAGACAAACACTGGCTCATCTAAGAATTGCTTTTAGCAGTAATTGTGCATACCTGTTGGCTTTGAAATTGCACAAAGCAGAAGCAGAGAAAAGTAGCGTGGTGGACTGTCCAGGAAGACAGTGTTCAAGCTTGTTTCATATATTTTTTTTTTAGTAGCACAGATATACTGAATTATTTTTGTCAAAATTAAAGTTAAAACTGGATCTTCGAAGGAAAACCTCTGAGATAAAGGGTTTTTTAGCATATTCTGAAAGTATTTCATACCAATTATTTTCAGAAATGTTATTTTACTGGTTAATCTAGATGTAAAAAATGAAGTCTGTCACAGTCACACTTGTATATGACTTTAATATTCATTACATCAGAATCCATTTTCTATTAATATCCCCCAGTGTTCTATGGAAAAAAGTATTAATCTAACCTTTGAAATACTAAAATAAGAAACTTTTTTTCTGTGATATTCAATACCTCAATAAAGCAGACATACACAGTTATGCATTACTTATTGCATCATTAAATTACTAGGCTTCAGGGATCCGAAATACCAACATCCATGCCTCAGCACTTCTGCTAGACCTCTGCACTAAACCTAACAGGCTGCTTGATGCCTGTTTTTATCCATTACTTGCTGATATTTGGCCAACAACAAAAATTACTGTTTTTCTAAACTCTTCAGTCCTGCTGCAAAGTCTCCCTAGGCACCTGGTTCTTTACTTACATTAGTTTATTCCTTCTCTTGAAGTATCTTATTCCATTCATAGAGGTCTTTGTGCTCATCTTGGAGAGCTTTCTCCTAACCTCCTAGGGCCTCTTTCTTATTTGAAGGGGTAGATTCCCTTCTTGCAGAGCAAATTTCTCCTCACCGAGGGGATTTTTTTCTTCACAAACAGCTTTTTCCTCTACCTGAATGGCTTTGTTGTCCTCTTGAAGAGCTTTAAGCTGGTCCTTGAAGGCTTTGTGTTTTTCTCATAAAGCTAAAATCTCATGCCGAAGAGCTTTTCCCTTCAATGCAAATGCTCATTCTTATCCTTTGAGAGACTTAATCTCTTCTCTGAGGGCTTTATTTTGTTGGCGAGCCTTTTGCTGTTTCTCAAGGTTCTTTGTTTCCTCTGAAGAGTCCCTATGCTTCTCTTGAAGGATTTTATTTGGTCCCCAAAGGGCTTTGTTCTGTCTGTGGACACTTTGATTCTTCTGATAGTAGGCTTTGTTCTCAATATGGAAACTTTGTTCTTTTGCTGAAGATTTTGATTCTCTTCTTGAAAGACCAGATTCTCCTTTGTTTTGGTTAAATCATGCCACGTGACAGAGCTGGCAAGTAGGAGTAGGAGCAGCAGCCATAAATTGCTGATTTTCCTCAAAGAATATTTATCCTTTGAATCAGACACTTTCCCACTTAGCTGCACCACTCAGGGGCTGTGTTATGGTCAGCAGAAGTCATGGAACAGAGAATAGAAGTTAAGTGTCCACAAATAACAAATAATTAAGTAAATAAATAAATATAGTACTAAATCTAAAATAAAAATAATAGAAGTCAATACTGACATTTGACAAGCACTGCATATTTTTGCATGTGCTGAAGTAGGTTCAGCAGATTAAATTTCACAAGGCTAACTTGATTATACTGTTCCTTCTTAGAGTCCTTTTAGAGTCTAGAAACTTTGTCAATCTTTCTCATTATAAAACCTCATTATAACTGAGGTAAGGTAGCAATAAAAACTTTTTATTGTTGCTTATTCCTTATTCTACACTGCTGCAACAATGTTATATTGTTTGGATTAGAGTAAATGTACAGACTAAGTAGGATTTTTATAAGTTTAATTTCAATATAAAGGACAATACTGTAAAATAAAGCATGTTTTGGATATATGCCTGGTGTTTGCTCGGAAACACTAAACAATTAGCTAACATGCTGCTCAATCATGTACTTTATACATACAGCTAAATACAAGCACATATTCCAGCTGTTCAGTGAGACTATATCTGTGGAGTATCCAGCAGAAAAATTATGATAAATTAAGGAAATAATACAATAGTTACCGTTGTGTTATCCTTGAATCAGTTTGCCATCTGGCAGCTCATGGCAGACCTGTCAGAGAGGCCACCCTCAGTAATGCAATTTCAAAAGGCATAGCAGCAGTGACACAGCACTGCTGTGTCAGCATTAAGTGGCAGTGATGATCAAGTAAGTTGTGTCCATCTGAAGTAAATCATTAGGGTTTGTATGGCTAGGGTTCTTTAGCAAGTTAGTCTTTATTTTCATGATTTTTTTTTTAATTTCTCCATCCATTATATTAATTCAAAACATTATTTTCTATCTAGCAATTTTTTTTTTTTTTTTTTTTTTTTTTTCTTTGTTTTTTTGGGTTTTTTTAAAAATTTTTTTTTTTTTTGGAATTTTTTTTTTTTTTTTTTTTTTTTGCCATTGGTATTGATGGCTGTCATGAAATATTTTCTTACATAGACTCTTAAAGTGACCTTTTGCTCCTAGCTACCTTGGAACAAATTTGGGGTGACTGTATTTGGAGTTATTTCTAAATTATAAGAAATTCCATAGATGAAACCATATATGGTCTCTGTATTATTCAAATTAGACTAAGATTAGCATTCATGATTCAAAATATTTGAGTATATTTAGCAAATGCACATGAAAAGTAAAAATTAAATAATAAAAGAGTATGATGATAGGGTGTCTGCAATCTTCATTGCCTCCCAGGCAACATTCTTTTTTTCCAACTCAAACAGGATCCATATATTTTATGACAATCACTTTGCTTTGTTTGAAAAGAGGATTAATTACTTCAGACACATGAACATCTTAGATTACACTGGTAACTTGTCTACTCCTTATGAATTTTGAGGGGCTGAGGAATACTGTATTCCAACTAAAGTATAAACCTGTTTCCAATATTTGTTATCCGATCAAAGCGACTGATATCTGGGGTTTTTTTAATCATGCACTATGTGCTCAGGATATTAAAAAAAGTCCAGTGAGCTTATAATGAAATTTAGCAATTCTGTTTAAATCACTACACACATCACATCATCTCTTTGTACTGTCCCTCAGCTCAGTTCTTTATGTTAATTAGGTAGGGGGCTGAAATATGGCATGTAAAATGTTCAGCAATCCCAGGAGATGAATATATACAATTCCCACTGAAAACTTTACAGGATGATCAGCCCTCTGAATCCTTTACTCCAGGATATTTGATTCCCCTGCTTGCTCACGTAAATTAAATAGGCAATGCAGATGAGTAATACTGAAACCTATAATATCAAACAAGATCAGTATCTTGGGTTCATATATCTTTCCCAGGCTTTTTACCTCACTCTAACTCCTCAAGAATGATTTAAATCTTATTTCTTCCATGCTTATCACCGAGATATATCTGAATCTTATAGTTCAATTAATTTTTTTCAGCTTCTTTAAAAATGTCAAAGTGACTAAGAAAAGGTAGTTCCCGTAAATCAGTAGCTCTTGTAGTTTTTTCCATATTAAAATGTAAAGTTTAAAGTAACACTGGTTATTTTGACATGTAGGCCCCCTCCTTTTATAATTTAGAAATGTAAGTAGTTGGAAAAGCTGTGAGTTTCAAAAAGTGACAAAGACTAACGCCATATTTCCTCCTCAATCTACATAGTAAAAGAAAGGATAACCTGAGACTTGAAAAGGAGGGAATTTTATGAATGCACTCCAGAGCTGGACTAAAACAATGCATCTGAAATTGTACCTATAATTATTTATGCCACTAGAAATGAATGTAAACTTATACTAACTCAGCTTCATGATGTGTTCTTGAGTCCCGTCACTGGTCACAACAGTGAAGACATTGGTACCTGCCCCTGCGCTTCCCGTCATGAAGATGTTGAAGACTCTGATGAGGTCTACCCTCAGTCTCCTTCAGGATGAACAAGCCAATTGACCTCATCCACTTCTCACAAGGCTTCTTCTCTAGACTCTTCACTATCCGCGTGGCCCTTGTCTCAATGCTCTCCAATAGCGCAATGTCTTTCTTATATTGTGGCACCCAAAGCTGCACACAATATTCAAGGTGAGGCCTCCCCAGTGCAGAGCAGAGCAGGACAATCCCCTCCCTTTCCCAGCTGGTGATACTGTGCCTGATGCACCCCATGGCATGGTAGGCCCTCCTGGCTGCCAGGGCACTGCTGACTCACATTTAACTCACCACTGACCAGGACACCCCAGTCCCTTTCTGCAGTGCTGCCCTCCAGGCTCTCATTCCCCAGTCTGTTCACACAAACTGCGTTGCCTCGACAAAGGTGAGGAATCCAGCACTTGCCCCTGTGGGACTTTGTACAGTTGGTATTTGACCGTCTCTCTAATTTGTTGAGGTTTCTCTGCAGGGCCTCTCTGCCCTTGAGGGAGTTGATCACACTGCTGTTTCATTATCAAAGTACATGGGAAATATAGAGAATGTGAATAGAGAGTTCTAAGATGACTAAAGTAGAGATTAAAAGCCATTTTTATAATATTTCAAATATTGCATCTTACTATTGTAAGTAATTTTTGTAGTGAGCACTATGACTGAAGGCAGTGAGAGTACATCATTGCAATGCGTGCTGCCAAGGACTATTTCAACATGACAGTGCGTGTAAAACCTAACATAATAGTGAAAATAGTGGCCTAGGCAAACTGTGATTTCCATTTACTAGTTCTTAATTCTGGTTGTTCTGATCAGAAAGTAAAAAATACACTTTTTTAAAATAAAGGTTTAGTTTAGAAATTTTACCTTACAGTGAAATGCAACAATCTAAACATTTTTATGACACCCTGTCATGGTTTGGGACTGGCCCAATGCCAGTGCCCCCATGAAAATGTATTTTCTTTAACTAACTGCTGTGAGATGTGACCAGGAACAGAGCAGAGCAGGCTTAAACTTAGAAAAAAGAGAAAAATAACAAACTTTAATAAACTACAAACTAAAATCAGAAACACACAGGAAAACAGAATGAACACCTTTTAAAACATTCCTCCTCCTCCCACCCAAATTCACCAAAGCACAGTGAGACAAAAAATCTTGGAGTCCTGATCAAGTTACCAACACTCAAGTAATCAATTCTCAGTCCCTCAG
>VZSE01006883.1:835323-849397 GCA_013398275.1 Promerops cafer
GAAGGAAGGAAGGAAGACAAAAATCTCAGGGTAAATCCAAACCCCACTCCATTTGTACATCTTAACCCAGTCAAGCTCGTTGTTATCATGTTCTGGGCACACAAATGGGATTAGCCTGTGATTACAATGCAGCCTTCAATATAATTAGATAGATTTATTTAAACACAGCTGCAAACCATAAAAATGTGAAAAATTTAGTAACTGTGAATTCCACAGTTTGTAAATTCAAACTTAAATCTCTTATAATCTATTTTGCTTTTTAGAAACACTAGAAAATAGTGCCCTTCTGTCACTCTCTTTCTTTTTTTTCCTTAGGAGTATCAGTTATTAGTGTTTACAACAGTGAGGATTGTTTCTGAATATTAATTCACTTTCTAACAGTGCACTGCTTCATTCATGAGTGTCTTCTCTCCATTAGCAATAACCATGGAATTTGCATTCTATGCCTTCTGAACTGCATGAGATGGAGAAAGAAATACAGAATTTTATGTCAGATCCCAAAAGCAGTTAGGATATCTCAATAAATAACCAGGAACAATGGCAGCCATGGCTTCCTAATAAGATTACTTTAATGGAACAAATAATGGACAATATTAACAACAGTTTAAGTAATAACCACCTGGCTTATGCATTACTGAAAGCTCTTATTTTCCTATTTTGTCTCCTTCCTTCCTTCCTTCCTTCCTTCCTTCCTTCCTTCCTTCCTTCCTTCCTTCCTTCCTTCCTTCCTTCCTTCCTTCCTTCCTTCCTTCCTTCCTTCCTTCCCTTCCCTCCCCCCTGTCCTTTTTCAGCCTCCTTATACCACTCAGTGTGAGAGCAGTAAAAGAAAGAAAGAAAGAAGAAGAGTGAATTGAGGAAGGGAGAGAGGAGGCTGTTTCAGTAGAAGCAAAAATTGAATGAAGCATATTTTCTGCCCACAAATTATTTCACTTGTATCAAATATTTGTTATTCTACTTAATGTCTGTGAATTTTAAAAGCTTAAAGCGGTAACTGCAATATCCCTGCATGTTCACTTAATACAGAAAAAGAAATCACAATTAGCTTTCTGAGTTCCTAACTCGAATTTTAACAAGAGTAGTAATGAATTCATATCAGTCATATGGGAAGCATGCCTATTTTTATTATTCATAAGTGCTGAAATAATATTGGCTACTATAAATATGTAGGAGACATCCAGTATTTTTAATCATAAATTACAGTAACTAACAGCTACCAGCAATAATTATGGATTTTTTTTTTATTTGACGCATTATTTTCCTTAGATTTTTGAGAAACTTTAATATATACTGAAGAAAATTTCTGTATTTTCAATGGCTCAAGAGACATATGCTACGTGAAATAAATCTAAATTAATTGATTCACATGATGCTTTAAAATGTGAATAATAAATATTTTACTGTATTTTTGGAACACTCTTTTTACAGAACCAATATTTGAATTTTAAAATATGAAAATGTCATGGAAGTGGCATGAAGAAAGGATTATCTCAAGGACAGAAAATGCAATATTTGCTCTTAGTTGTAAAAAGTGATAGGAAAGCTAAGATATTATTTTTGTAAAACAAATGGAAATACAACATAGAGCAATGTTGTTAACATTTCGGAAAGGCTGAGTTATGACTCATTATGTTTCATCCTCACTTTATTTATGTAGAAAACAGATGAAATTCTGCATACCCTAAGTTCTAAGAATGAACAGTACATCCACTGGGGAAGGGCTACATCTGTGGGCACTTACCTGGACATTTTCTTTTAAAAGGGTATCTGTGCATTCACCTGATTGAGCAGTCAGATGTGGAGCAGAGCTCACCATGAAAGCCACATATGTAAGTGAGAGGGCATCATAAGAGAAAAACACTGGGCCAGATCCAACAAGCTGATAGAGATGAGGCTGCTGGAGCTCTGTGCTCCCAGGTGCAACCTGTAGCAAAGCTGAGCATATGCAACCAGTAGGCACATGCATATAGGTCACACATGTTCACATATATCATGGAATCACAGAATGGTTTGGGTTGGAAGGGAGCTTGTAGATCACCTAGTTCCAATCCCTCTGCCATGGGCAGAGACACCTTTCACTAGGCCAGGGTAAGCTCAAAGCCCCACCTAACCCGGCCTTGAATATTTCTAGGGATGGAGAATCCACAACTTCTCTGGACAACCTGTTCCCGTGCCTTACCACTCTCACAGCAAAGAATTTCCTTCTAATATCTAGCCTCAACCTACTTTATTTTAGTTTGAATCTGTTCTCCCTTGGCTACTGTAAATAGTCCATCTCTGTTGTAGGCTCCCTTCAGGTACTGGAATGCCATGATTAGGTCACACCTACATTCTTTCTTCCAGGGTGCAAATTTATATATACACGTATATATACAAATGAACTGTTGACATGACTGGGCTTTTTTACCTCCATATTCATTTATTTATCCATCCTTGCTCCTCCCCAAATCACTTAAATCTATTTTTCCTTCCTTTCATTCCTCCTCAAAACATCCCATATTAAGTTGTGTTCACTGCTGAAACATTCACCACTCAACCACTACGTGGCCCTGTTACCACCTGTTGCTGAAGGTAGGCAAACTGAGGTTCTTGTCAATAATATATCCCTTGGGGTGGATTAGAGGGAAATGACACTGAATTGCTGGTGTTTATATATGTATATGTATAGCAGGTTTATTTTAGAAGAATTTGGTTGCATTGGGAAGGAAATAAGTGACTGTTTTGGTTATTATCTATATAAAAGTATAAAGACATCACTTAAGAAAATAGGAAAAGGAAGAAAGAGAAAAAAAGGATAAGAGTAGGTAGGAGAGATACCACCTGTGGATATAGTGACAAGGCTTGATTGTTGCAATTTCTATATCTATTGGTCACACTCTTGATCCATCAGGCATGGAGGAAGCCCCCAAACCACAAAGTTCAATGGGTTAATATTCAACTGGGAATGCCCAGGGAGGAACTGCCCCTGGAGAGGAAGTTTTACACTGTCTATTGCAACACTCTGGGTCATGTGCAGTCCTCTGTGTGGAAGACCCCAGAAATAAGTCTGGAGGAGCTTCGGGGATCTTTGATAGTTTGTGATCCCTTCTAAGACATGACAGCTGCCTCTCACCTCAGCATAGCTGAGACAGTTTTGTTCCATCAGAGGGGATAAAATCCCTCAATCTTATGTATGAATGTCCCAATACCTTCCCAGGGGGAAGTTTTGTGACTCAGACAGCTGTGTAAGAGAGGACACTGGCATGGTAAAAAGCACTATCCCACCTTGGAGGATCTGCTTCTTACCAGACTCTAGGCTGAAAACCAGATTCTTGCTAAACAAAGGTTGCTTTGTCCTGGGTACCAGTAACGAAGGCAGAGCATTATTTGGGCGTCCCTTTCCTGCTATTGTCTTTCTGTGCCCTGTTGTGGTTGTGGAGGTAACCTCTTGCCACGTTAATTAGTATGTATATCTGCTAGTACACAGACAGTCTGCTCAGTAGTCTATTTCTAGAGACCAGCTTTCTCCAAAGAAAAATGTGAACTGACTGAGAGTGACTGTGACTAATCACAACTGAAAAAAAATACGTATTTTAAGGCCATGGCTTCTATTGGACAGGTGTGATGCTGGTGGAACTGCTGTGTCATCACCCATACAATTGTTTTAGAGCAAGGAATATTGCAAGAATTTAGCTATACTTTAACATTAATAACTATGCAAAAGAAATCTATTTATCTTCCTAAATAATAACAGTTACTAAATAAATGTTTTTAGTTATTAACTGCAAACTCTCTATATAATAGAAACATATCTATAAATTTATATGTATCATTTATATATATACACACTATAATAGATATATTCAATATTATATATGTATTAAAAATGGCAAATTAGATGGTTTCATGTCTTTTTTTTTTTTTATTATTTTTATCTCACACAGTGTGAAATTTATCCCACCTAAATTCTCATGTCTTACAGCTAAGCATCAAAATCCAAGTAAGTCAAAACAAACTTTCTTCAGTCATGTCAGAGAAATACATACCTCCAGGGTGAGATATATCTATTTACATAGGCATCTAAGAGAAATAAAATGAATCATTACTATCATCTAGATGGGCTTACTTTTGTTCATTAATTTTTAAGCTGACTAGCAAAACTTAGATATCTGTATTTTAGGTAAACATAGTAGTTAGATTCCAGCATCACGTAACAAAGGTAGAAAGCAGCTGTCAGAGAATATCTCCACATCCATCTCAAATGTGAAATTTTCTTTTATTACACCCTTTCCATAAGGCAAAATGCAATAAATGATCCAGAAATTAAATGTTGATAGCATTTTCTATTATCTTTGAAAATGACTTTGTGAAATTCATAGTCATGGGCACACAGGTAATTTAAAAGAATAAGACCTAATTTCCTGGAACATACCAAATCAGTATCTGACAGAGAAAAGACATTTTTACAGTATCTTCCTAACTTGATTTGACATAAATATGAAGGAAGAATTAACATCCCAAAGCATGTCATGCCTCCACTCCTACCTGCTCAATCAGAGACAGGCTGAAGCTATAGCTCTCCTCATCATTCTTAATAACGGCAAAAGATCCTTTGCTCAAAGATGCACCTGAAATCAAAGTCCTCCTTTAATTATACTTGCTTGAAAAAACCCATAACTTTTGTAAGAATCACCAGACCTCTTCATCTGTGACTGCCTCTCTGAACAAACACCATGACAGAACCTGAAGTCAGATAAATACCCTACATTTGGATTAGTTGCATAGAATCCCTTCACAGTAAAATGGATACTTAAAAGATGTAATCCATCTTGTCTGAAATTTGGCATCTAAAATAGACTGTATCAATTGTTCCTCTTTGTGGGAGACTGGAGGAGAGGCTGACTGGCTCAAAACAATCAGTTTGGAAGTGGTGGGGAACAGGGCGAGCTCAGCCATGGGTGGGACGGTGCTCTGCTCCCCCCGGCACCCTTGAGCCTTCTGGCGCTGGGCTGTAAAGCATATGAGCATTGGAAATGGCAGCGCTGACCACCACTGCAATGGGGTGGGCAGCTGCAAGGGCCAGCTGGGAACATCCCGGCTCCTTCCTCTTTCTCTTTCTCTTTCTCTTTCTCTTTCTCTTTCTCTTTCTCTTTCTCTTTCTCTTTCTCTTTCTCTTTCTCTTTCTCTTTCTCTTTCTCTTTCTCTTTCTCTTTCTCTTTCTCTTTCTCTTTCTCTTTCTCTTTCTCTTTCTCTTTCTCTTTCTCTTTCTCTTTCTCTTTCTCTTTCTCTTTCTCTTTCTCTTTCTCTTTCTCTTTCTCTTTCTCTTTCTCTTTCTCTTTCTCTTTCTCTTTCTCTTTCTCTTTCTCTTTCTCTTTCTCTTTCTCTTTCTCTTTCTCTTTCTCTTTCTCTTTCTCTTTCTCTTTCTCTTTCTCTTTCTCTTTCTCTTTCTCTTTCTCTTTCTCTTTCTCTTTCTCTTTCTCTTTCTCTTTCTCTTTCTCTTTCTCTTTCTCTTTCTCTTTCTCTTTCTCTTTCTCTTTCTCTTTCTCTTTCTCTTTCTCTTTCTCTTTCTCTTTCTCTTTCTCTTTCTCTTTCTCTTTCTCTTTCTCTTTCTCTTTCTCTTTCTCTTTCTCTTTCTCTTTCTCTTTCTCTTTCTCTTTCTCTTTCTCTTTCTCTTTCTCTTTCTCTTTCTCTTTCTCTTTCTCTTTCTCTTTCTCTTTCTCTTTCTCTTTCTCTTTCTCTTTCTCTTTCTCTTTCTCTTTCTCTTTCTCTTTCTCTTTCTCTTCCTCTTCCTCTTCCTCTTCCTCTTCCTCTTCCTCTTCCTCTTCCTCTTCTCGCTCTTGCTTCTCCTATCTTTTCCTTACAAGATACTGTAAGCCAGACCAAAATTTCCTGCCAATGCCTTGTTAAGTTCCTTGTTGTATCTGGATAAATTAAAGATTGCAAATTTGAAATTTGCCACATGCCATATTCAGTTGGCATGTTCTAAATGTTGCAAGTAAAAGTTCTTATTGAAGTTCCTGAGAATTTTGTTTTTCCTGTGCACCATCCAGAGTAAATCCAAGTATATTCCCCTAAACCCAATGAGTGGACTGTGGCATGACTCTTGTTTAATGTTCATCTTTGAATACAGAAACCTAAAGTGACTTGCTCAGTTGTAGGTATGTGGTCAGAATCTTTTCCCAATTGTTCTGAATATTTTCCTCTACTTGGAATAAAAAATCATTAACATTCTACTCGGTATAAAAATCACTATAACTCTTTCTTTTTGCTGAAATCAGAATTTCACAAAATATTTCTTCAGATGACACTCATTTGTGGGACCAAGAAAATATGGGCTTGGTTATCTACAGAAGACCAAATGTAGATGCTGCATACAGGTGGGCTTTCTACTAAAAAATATTTGAAGGAAGTTTTAAACTTCATGACATGTAAGAGAAACTTCTGGCAGACAATTCAAGGTCTGTTGACTTGCTGGATTTGCAAAGATGATCCCATGCTTTGAACTCTTCTGTTTTAGACTGGATTGATAATAGAAAAACAAACCCAGGATAATTGCATTCAAATCAATCTGTACTACTTACTGCATTGCTTTTATGTCCATACTCCATTATGCCAGGCTTTTTTATTGCTCACATATAAGAGAAAACTCAAAGAGCTATGTTTTAGCTTCAGAACAACCTATGAAATATGCATGCCTTTCTACATATAATTAATTTGTCTTCAAATTATGCCTTAATTAATGTATATATTTTTCTCTTATAAAATTGATTAAAGTAAGGAAAGTTTAGCCCCTAAACTGGTCCTTTCAATTAATACATATTTCAGTTAAATTATGGGGGAAAGTAGTATTAAATTCTGCTTCTACGACAAAGTGACATGCTCAGTAGATAAGGGAGAGGCTGTGGATGTTGTCTATCTAATGTAAAGCATTTACCTGTCTATCTAATGTAAAGGGTGTGACATTGTCTCACAGCATTCTCCTGGAGAGGCTGGCTGCACATGGCTTGGATGGGTGCACTCTTTGCTTGGCACAATTCTGGCTGGGTGGCTGGGCTGAGAGAGTGGTTGGTGGCTGGTCACTAGTGGTGTTCCCCAGGGCTCAGTATTAGGGACAACGCTAACATCTTTATTGATGATTTGGACAAGGGGATTGAAATGCATCCTCAGTAAGTTTAAAGATGACACCAATTTTAGGTGGGAGTGTTGAGCTGCTGGAAGGGGGGAAGGCTCTAAGAAATCTTGACAAACTGAAACATTGGGCTGAGGGGGCTTCACTGTTACAGGAGTTGAGACTCTGCTCACAAATATCTGGTATTGAAATGAAAAGCACTGAAATTTAGTATTTTAGTAACTAAGATACTTCTGTAGTCATGAATTAAACAGTGGCAGGGAATCTTCTCAGGCTGAAATTTGACCATCTATTCAGCTGTGCTTTTAGAAGGGCCTTTAGCACAGGTTTTGATCATGATTAAATTTCAGAACTAGGCATGGGCCATGCAGCAACTTCATCACTGGTTGTTTTGTAAATTCAGAGTTTAGGACCATTGGCATAAGCTGTTCTATTCCACTTTGTCTTGTTGCTAGCTTAGTTTGCTAGCACACATGCAACCCAGACAGTTTCCCTGATGTTAATTTGAGGATAGGTTTTTTAACATATTCTTTGTGGGGGGTTTTTTGTTTGTTTTTTTTTTTGTTTGTTTGTTTGGTTTTTTTGTTTGGGTTTTTTTTTGTTTTGTTTTTTTGGGGTTTTTTTTTGTGGGTTTTTTTGGGTTTTTTTGGTTTTTTTTGGTTTTTTGGTTTTTTTTTGTTTGTTTTTTGGTTTTTGTTTTTTGTTTCAAACTCATCAAGATAGACTTTGTGTATCCCAATAATAGCATCAAAATCTTTCCTTGTATTTTACAGGAATTCAAAGGGAATCATGCAAGTTTGTAAATTCCCTTCTGTGCCCAAGCTGCTTTGTGAACAGGAGTCATAGCTAAGCAAAAGCTTATGACAAAGAATAGTATAGTAGTCTAGTGAAGAATTATTTCCTTTATTCTTTCAGATAGAAATTCTGCTATTAAAGAGGTTTTTCTCATGATTTACTAAATGAGGACCAGGTGTTAATTTTTATCTTTTTCCTAGTTTAATTTAGAGCAAATATTGCACCTCCAGAAGGCTATTAATATCTTTAACCAATCTAGGATAGCTAGAAAACACCTTGGCAAGCTTATATTATTTTATTTGTGTTCTTTTTGTTACTCTAAATTTTTTTAGTCAAATTCAGTCTTCAAAAGCATTACTCTAACTCTCTTGGGAAAACTAGAGTTTTAAAAAGGAGATATCAAATTGACAGCATTAGTAACTGGGGAAGAATAGACTTCATCTGATTATCAAGATTGAATGACAACATTATCTAGATGACACAAAGTGCTTGGATCAAAAAAACCCATATAACCTGCTCAGTATAATTCTGAACATGGAAAATAGTTTTATAGTAATGAATTGTTTATCTCCCCTAACAAAAGGAGTACATGATAATGCACGCAGAGTCTTGCTGAAATCTTGGAGCATGTGCAATTTCTTGAGAAATATGTAACTTGGAAAACAGGAACAGCAATTTTAGGAGAAATGCTGTTTTTACATAATTCATTAGACCTCTTTATTTTTTCTTTTCCCAGTGGCTTGGATATGTGTGACCTTAAAAACTTCAGTGATATCACCTCTAAATTACAGTGCAATGAGATAAGTCATGCCATCAACTGCCTGACTGAAAGGTTGCCTTAGAGGCTTTAGAGCTGAAATCCAAACAGCTTTCTAAAGAGAGATTTTTTTTTTTTCCTATGAAGTCCTTGAAGATAAAAAAACAAACACCCTGCTCACAGATAACTTATGGTCTTAGTACTATACTGTGGCATGCTTATCTTCTGGTTCTGCTTGTGCATGCAATACACAAACAGAGAGCTATCCTAACAGAGTCACTATTTGCAGGGCTAGAAAATCTAATCTTGAGGGAGATTTTAGGGAGTAACTGAGGCTTACATCTCTTACCTACATTATTCTTACTAAAAGTGAAGGAAGGTGTGTAATTCTAGTGCCTGAACATGGTGGCATCTTAGATATTGCATATTAATGTGTGGCTGATACCTGCAAGCCACAGATTTCCCAATTCTCCTGAAGGTCCTGTGTCATATATGCCAGCCCCATGTGTGTGTTGCATGCATTTTAGTAATTTAAATGGTGCTACATGACATATGACTGCATGACACTATCCAAATTGTTCCCTTGATTTGCCATGTGAATTAATCTTGAGTTGCAGACAATCAACATAAACTTACAAAACCCGTGGGAAGACAAGCATTCAAGCAGAGACTGGTAATATTCAAAAGTTCCACAAGCTCCTTTTGGTTTGTAAAAGCCTGCCAAAGTTTGAATATGTTAAAAAACATTATCTCAGCCTTGTAAGGCAGAAGAGCAGGTTGAAAATATCAGTGGCAGTCTCCTCTAAAATGTCTTAACATATCAAACTTAGCCTGACTGCTGACAGCACGGTTGTATTTATTTATTTATTTCCTGAAAATGCTGTACTGACAGACTTACTTTCCTCTTTCTGCTGTTATCAGAAGAAGAAACAACAAATGCCTTTATCTTCCTCTATTCTTCTTTAGTCTCCCTGAAATGCCAGAATATGGCTTTTATCAACCGTTTCCTTTACATCATGTTCTCTCTTTGGCTTTTGATTTTTTTCTTTGACCTATTGGATCCTTTACTGGTAGTCCATGTCAGCTATCACTCATTTTAGCAGCTAAAATTTGTTTTGTAGTACTGCCCTCATTGTGTCCATTGTCCCTTGCTCAATCCCATAAAAATGTGTGATGTAAGCCCAGGATTTTGCCTGTTACTCACACTGCACAAGGGAGTGCTGTTTAAATTGGTACTACAATGGAAGAGACATGTATGCACAAAGTAGTGGATCTCATACTCTGAATCTATACAGCTGCAAGGGAAGCAGTGTGGAATAATATGAATCTGCTTTCCTCTTCAAACTGTTACTATACTCAACTCCAACAACCTAGCATTTAATAACTTCTTACGAATGAAAATATATTAAACTTCAATGCATGTGCAATAAAAAGAAATTTTTTTTTTTCTATTTCAAAATTCTGCTATAGCACAAACTATATAAGGGTCAATTTGTCTCTAGGCAATGATCTCAAAGGAAATAGTAATACAACTAGATAAAATCTGCTAGGCCATCAGGATCTGGCTTAACTTCATTTTCTTTTTGCACTGGACATGGATCCTGGTTTGCTGGTGCACCCACTTCCAAGCACATCTCACGTGGCTGCAATTATGACTGAAATACAGACAAACATGTGGATAACTTATGAACATTTGAACACACTTGATGAAAGCCTAAATGTTTAACAATGATTTTTATGAAGACTTTGGGATTAGTTTTTTATAATAATCATGGGTGTGCTACATAAAAAGGCAAAATGAAATTATTACAGAATTTAAACAGAATAATTAAGACTTTTTTTTTGTATTTTGATATTGAATTAGGAAGGCATTAAATCTAGAAGAATGCCAGGTTATGAATATAATTTCAAGAAATAAAAGATGCAGTTACTGACAGTTTCTGATAAAAATAATATTTTGCAAAAATTGTTTCTTCCTGCTCATAACTGCTGTATAGTAGCACAAAGGTATAATATTGTGTAGCTTTGTGAATGCAGTGACTTCATTGCTTATAAGTAGACCTGCACAACAAAATTCCTCTGTTCAATTAAGTGGTATTTATTCAGCTGCATTTTTCTTCATTTTACAAAGGACAGGATTTTCAAATTACGTACATAACATACATTTATAGTAGAAAATCTTTATATTCCTCCTGTAAAATAGTTTTGGATGACAGTGTACTGAAAAGCAGAGTCACTAACTGACAAGAAATTATTTGTATCCAGAATTTCAAAGTATTCAATGCTAGTGTTTAGAGGGGACATAGAATCTCTTTTTGCAGAAGTAAGAATGCTTGATAATATAACTTTATTGTAATCAAGAACTGTAAATATCTATTGCTACAGATTACATAATGCATTTATTCTTGCTCTTTCTGAATGAATAAGACATGACTTTTACTCAGGATTTTTGACAAGTACTAATTTTTCTGTTGTGCTAATTTCAATTCCTCAACATACTATTTTGGAGGACTGAGAAAAATTAAGAAATAAATTTTTCTGAAAGCTAGGATATTTATAAAGTATTGTACATTGAGAACTCTTTACTTATACATGGAAAATCCCAATAATCTAAAACTCTTAAACAAAATGTTAGGTTCTTGTTTTGTTTTCATAGCTTGCAGTCTAGATATTTATTTGCTTCTACCAAAAATTAATGTTAAAATTAAGTGGATCACAATGATAAACTCTAATGTAACTATCCAATCTCTGAAATGCCAGCCTGTCATACATATCCTAAAGAGTTTAGATAGATTTTCATCATTTGAGAATGTCATAGAGATCCTTATGTCTCTGGATATCAGAACAGTTTGTAAACAAGCAAGTAATGCAATACTTACCATGTAAGGTAAACATTACCACATAGGAGACTTAAGAAAAGTGTGTGTGTGAAATGCAAAAATCAAATAATGATTTGATGTAATTTAGCATTTATTTTCTAGCTATCAACTTTTGTTGGGAATCTGCAGATCTGGCTTCTTGACTGTAGAGTTGTAATTATGTACAAAACATCAGTAAGTTAGGAGATAATGATGTGATCTCAGCCAATAGGAAAAAAAACATCCAGAAGACAAGTAGATTTCAAATGCACATTTTTCAGAATGTTCTTATGTACAAGGAAGTCACCAAAAATGTGATCAGTGCAGTCCCAAATATATGGAAGACTAAGACCTAAGTCTTAGAACTTAGAGAGAGGAAGTTGATCTACAAATGGAATAGCAGGATACCTCAGAATATCTTATATAGCGCTAAATAACTACAAATAGGCAAATGTTGGTCACTAGATCAATACATGGCAATGGTTCTTTAAAGATACTAAATGGAATCACCTTCAAAAGATCAAATGGAGAAACACTTTGATGGGCTACAGAAAAAGAAAAATGTCAAATATTTGCGACTCCATCAAGTTTAGAACACAGTATTTTGAATGTGTTCTCAATAAATGTAATCAGAGGTTTTCTACATAATAAGGAAAGTCGTGGCTTAAACAGGAAGATGTCATCAAATAGTGTTGCCTACTCAAAAATTTTTAGAATTTCCCACCCTGAACTACATGCTTCTCCTGTACACAAACCTTTCTTTAATAACTTACACTGCTTCAGATTGCCTAAACATTAACATCTTGTACTATTTGGGACGTTCTGTAGCTAAGTAGACACATTGGCATGGAAGTGAAGGAGGGAACAAGGACCCTGGAGAGATCCTGGCCTCACTGCTGCACCTGCTGAAGGTTGTGTAGTGTGTGGCCGTTGAAGTGGGAGGCCACTGGCTGTTCAGATGAAAGGCTAGATGGCTTCGTCTGGGGATGTTAGCAGTGGTGTCACAGGATTCAAGTAAAGATCAGATGTCTAGCAGTGTTTCAAAAGACAGAAGTGTCCTACATGACCTACAGAAGCTTTTCCAATTTAATTTATGTTAAAAAAATCCAAATAAAATGCTACATTTATAGATAGATAAAAAATCTATATCTATATTTGAAGCCTGTATTTTTAATAAAAATTACATAAATCACATGAAAACAGAAACCTTTATAGGGCATTTTCTAGATCTCAAATGAGGCCTTGCCAAAGAAACAGAGTTACAATATTTTAAACAGTATTAATTTTGATGTAACTTTGAAGGGGATGGGGGAAGTGGTGATTTGAGGTGGTGCAGTCACCCCACATTAAGCTTTCTCACTTAATAAGTTAATTCAACCTACATGAAAAGTATATAAACCATAAAATATCACAATTACTGTGTTTATTCAGAGCATGTATCTGGGACTTCAAAAGGGTATAAGGAAATGGAAAACTAGAATTTGAAGGTCAAATTATTCCACAAAATAACTCCATTAATGCCAGCAGAATTATTATGAGTATGCATTTGCTTTCCTGTCAAAAGTAGCATAAGGAAAAGAGAGAAACAGTTTTACAGACCTTCTAAATTAGCTTCATCTCATCTCTCCCATCTATTCTGTCCCAAATTAATTCACCCTGTCTTCCTTTTCTGCAAGTAGCAAGAAATGAAAAACAACCCAAGCTACAACATGCTTCTTGAAACACATTTGTCAGTGGCAATTTTGAATGGAACATTTCCTACCTAAACAGGTAGTTGATTAATTTGTTCATGTTTTAACAAGAACTCTAGAGGCAGAACCTAAAAACATCTTTGTTTTTCAGAATGCAGAACCTGGAATAGACACAGTCCCGATGTAACTGGAATGGCTAAATAGACGTGCAGCCCCCTCTGTGCCATCCGACATCGGCATCAGCGCCGTAAGTGCCATGGAGGAGAGAAGGAGGGGTGAAGAATTCTCAGTTGCTGTTTTCCCTTGCATTGCCTACAGGATCTGAGGATCTGCGTTCAAATTAAATTAAAAGATTAAAATAGTATAATTTGAAGCTGTGATTGTTATTGGTATTGATAAAAGGCAAGCTTGGGCAATGGTGAATTTCCACTGAAGATCAGCTCTGAGGAGCTGATGTCTAGTCTACCAGCTCTGTAAATATTATGTGGTGATTAGGCATTGACCATGGCAAAATAGAACGTTTGGTGCATTCCTCTTGCTCAGCTGGTTTGCCTCAGTACCAGCACAAAAAGGACACTTTTTGAAACCACTTTCTCCAGGTTACTCAGTGCTTTTGAACTAAAACCTTTGTTGTCAAGAAGAGCCCAAACTGCTTCAATGATGATACTATATTTTTTCCTAACGATCTGAAATGTTTTCTTTTTTCCCATGGCCTTTTTTCCCATGGCCTCTTTTTACTCCCATGGCCTTTCATATGTATTCTGATGGAAGCAAAATATCTATTCAGAAAACAAACATGGATTCATTTTTTAGTTGTTTTATGGTAGTTTGTTGTTGTTTATTCTTCTTCTTTTTTTTTTTTTTTTTT
>VZSE01006883.1:849443-878140 GCA_013398275.1 Promerops cafer
ATCTATGGACCAACTGTTAAAATCTATCTAAATATATGGGTTTTAGAAGATTGTAATAACATTACTGATGAAAATATACACATAAAAGATATTTAGTAAAATTTTCCCTGACACTGTTTTTTTTCTTAACTGTGAAGAAAATTACTGCCATATAAGAACTGAAAAGAAAGAAATCATAAATCCAAATACATAAAAACAAATAAAATCTGAAAAGCAGTGCCATAACAAGTGAGCTGTTATTTAAAAATAAATCTGTGAAGCACGATGCAAGACAAAGCCAAATTGTGTATGCAATTATTTTATATGTGCAATAGGACTAGTTTTAAAGCTTCATTGGCAATTGTCTGTTTAATTAGGCTTGCAGTACTGCACATCCAAATACCCTGTGTTTAACTCTCACTTGGACTAATAGTTGAAATTACTCCTGAGGCAGTATTTCCATGTATTTACATTCATGCAATTGCACATTAGTGTGGCTCAAAATGTGTGCTTTAAATGGACATAGCCACAAGACAGTACTCAGTCAGGAGGACAAAATAGTCAACTGGCTTGCTGTTAAGGAAGTGTAAGATTAATCCAGGAGTTGTCTGTCACAGTCACTGAGAGATTTTTAAATTATTTTAATTGGAAAACTTTGGAGTTTTAGAAAATATTTTGTTATTGGAGAGTTTTGAATGAAAAGTCAATATATTTATCCTGGAATAAATGACATCAAGATGTCTCACATGTTGTTCCTTCACATATTTGATGCTCATATCCTCTACTCATTTTGAGACCTGATTAGTATATGTCCTGTACCATTTCCTTGTCAAAAAATAATGGTGAGGAATCATAGAAACAATGAGTGCTGAATAAGGCACATGAAGGAAAGTGTAGAAAAAGACAGTAAATTCAACATGTATTGCATTACTTTTCACAATTCACAAAAAGAAAAAAAAAGAAATTTTGAAATTACTGATGGAAAATATAGGTTTTCAATCAACAGCCTTTGAGCTTTCTAAAATAAATCTAAATAGCAGAAATGTGTCCTGAAAAAGATATTTCAAAGAAAATATATAATTTATCTATTTTCTCACATTTAAAAAATTCATCTGCTGAAAGCAAATGCATTTTAAACAGACTTGCAGTATCATTTTGGTCTAATGAATTCCAGTTGAAGGAAAAAAAATCAAAAATTTAAGTGAAGATAATTTTTATACTTTGAAAATATCACTTCTATTTAATTTCATGGCAATGAAGAAATCAATAAGAGTGAACACATGATCAACTCAGATTTCATTTATTTTCTGTATATTCTGTATGATTAAAATCACAGGAAACTTAGGTGCTAAGTATTCATATAGTTGACCTATATTAACTACTAAGAAATGCCAGTTACTTAGTAAGAAAAAGAAGGAAGAAAACCTTCTGAAGAGTGGCTAACTTTGTGAATTCTTCCCAAGACATCAACTGGTTACAGCAAAAGATGTCTTTCTGCAGTGTAGGCTCCTGCACTTGGGAAGTAAATCTATGTGTTTATGATTTGGAGCTGAAAAGTACTTAAAATTCTTAGTGTTGAAATTTTAGAATTTAGTTGAGTTGGCTTCTAATTATTATGCACTTCTTATCTGACAGTACTAAAGACATTAAAGTAGGAGCAAACTCTCCATCTGTGAAGACAGTCTGTATGAAAAAGATTTCTTGTTTGGTTATAGCTGATACTGGTTCTGTGATTTTCTGCATTTAGAAGACTTAAATTTAATGACTACCATTAAGCATAAATGCTGCAGTAGTTAATCCCATGCTCAAACTGTAAATATATCTAGCATTTGTAGGTATTGAATGAATAATATTCTTCTACATAGGCTCCCAGACTGTATCTATAAAAGCAGTTTTGGTAGAAGGCAAATGTATCTTATCAGTTAAATCAATACGTATACATTTTATCAGTGATATAAACACTGTTTATACATACACACAGCCACTTCTCGCTAGGTGATATAGAGCTCAATAAAGGAACTGGAAGTGTTACCTTAAATTTTACAAGTAGTCTTTTGACAGGCCCATTTTTTAATTTATACACTGAAGGATAATCAAGACTAATTTAGGTTGTAATTTTTCAGTACAATGTCTGAAATAGATATTAACTTTTGTGAAAGTTTTATTTTTAGTAACCTCTGTGTAATCTGTGTAACAGAAGCAGCAGACACACTTTGCACTGTGCTATCCAGTAGAAGCTGATACCAGAAATACTTTAGATATTACGGAGTTTTAATAAAAGTAATGTAATATGCAGAGAAAAGAAACTGTGGATTAAAGGACACTGCTCTGATATCTAGTCACTTTTCTGCTTAATATCTACTTTTCTTGGTGCAGAGATATAAAACCCCCCAAAACTTAAGACTTCTAATGAGAAAAATCTACCTGTCTACCTGTGGAAAATAAGAAAAGTATAGTTGTTTGGGTACTGTGTGTGATGTGAAGATGGGGTCTTTATTTTTCCTGAGGATGTGTTTCAGTTGTAATTTCAGCAGAAGTTTCTTAGGGCTTCTTGCTTTCAGTATTTCTTGCAAGTTTTTTGTAGAGGGAGATAATTATAACAGTAAATCTTGGTTTAGATATCAAAGTGTAAATATACTTAACTACATATCATCCTATTTAAAGAATGTGGTTCTCATTGTTAGCACTAAACACACTAATTATGATTATTTTTAGATTTGGTTCAAGTTAATTTCCTTTAAATCTATCCAATGCATTATACTTCTTGTGCTGGGAAATATATATTTTTTTCTAATTCCATTTTAAAACAAAATATCAGCAGGGGCTTTTCTAGGTTTTATGTTTTCTTAGCACAAGGGAAATCTAGCCACACATATTTTCCTTCCCTCAGTTTGAGAGGCATCCTGAAGGAAATTTTTGTCTTTCTGCTAGAGAGTATGTAATTTTTGTCAGAATTTCAAAAGATGTAATGAGATTGATGTTCAATGAAAAAACATTTTATAAAACTTCTCACTCACAGTAATGTTTTTACTCTCCTTAGTAGTGTCCCTGCTGAATAAGTCATATTTCTAAGCTGATTTTACTGGTTACTAATGCTTATAAAGTGAAAGTACTGATGGATAACAGTGTTATTCAGTATTCCCATGATCATTTCAGGAAATTTTTTGGCTAGACAAGAATCATACAACACAGGAAATAGACATGACATCCATTGGCAAGGGACATATTAAACATTATTATTATATCTTAGATAGTCACACTGTTACTTTAGGGTTTCTTTTATTATTTTTTATTTTTTTTAATAAATTTAAGAAAAGAGTTGATATTATTATCATCTGAGCCCTTTGCTAAAAGTGTCAATTATATCACAGTTGTAGAAGTATTTCCATTACAATAATGTCTGCAGCCTGTTAGGTGATATCAAAACAGCTTAGAAAAAAAACCCTTAATTTTAAATATTTCTGTTCTTGGCCAGTTTAAATTATTTGATTAGTTAGTTGAAAATTATGGCAAAATAGAGAACACAGTATATGTAAGAATGCAAAGAGATATCTTTGTAGAATGTAGACCCCTAATTTTACTGGTCTGTTTAGCTCTGATAATGTATTATAAATATCAATTAGAGTCCTTTGTAGCTTTGACTTTCCAGTTTAGTAAAAATTTTCTTTATATATCCAACACAAATAAAAATACATAAAAGAAAGGAAAACAGTACAGTATTCTCTTCCTTTAAATATCTCAGAAGTAGTTTTCACTGACCTATATGCTATATATTTCCATTTTCATCCCTTGAAGTATGATGGCCAAATTCCATTTTAGCAGAGATGAATTTTTCATTCTTCTATTTCATGGGGTTTATGGCCTCAACAAAAAACCAACTTAACATTGTAGTAGAAGTAGATTTAGACATGCACCCTGTAGAGAAGTCATTCTTATTCTTTGAAGCTCAGTGTTTACTCCTACAAAACACTTGCTTATGCTGTTTTAGCAAGGAAAAGAGACAATATTTCAAGTGCCTGATTGGCAGGAGTCATTGCAACATAGTCTGGAAGAAGGTAGCTAATACTGGCTTGCAAATTGAATAGTGTCAACATCATAACACATTTATCAAGGAACGCAAAAATAAAATCCATGGAATTAACACTGATCATTTTCACAAAGTTCATAGAATAGTAGCAGTATAATTTGCAATGAATATCCATAACCTGTCTCCATGGAAACATCAGTTATGACAAAGTACCTGAAATTAATAATGTAACACTTCGGGTTAAGTATTCCTGTCATTTAAAACTGTTCAATTCACAGGCAAGATAGGCACAGTTTAAAGGGCTGCATTAACACACAGTCCCTCCTAAACCTGGCCTAAGGGAACACTTCATAATTTCACCTTTATAGTAGCAAAAGTTACGCCGTCAACTACTAATATTAGTTACGTGTGTATATTAGAAAAACAAATAAAATCTGGTTTTATATAGATTTGTTCACATTGCTTATGTCACCCTTCAGATACCAAAGATGGGGTTCATTTGACAGGACAGCTACTGCTCCAGGAAGACAAAAAAAATCTCCTTTAGCTGAAGTACCAGGTCTACCACTCTCATGCCAATGGCCAAGGTGCTTCAGCTACTCCTGGATGGCACCATGTGCAATATCCCTTAAGACTGCAGAAGATAACTGCTCTCTCTTAGAATCTCTGATACCACATGATCCTGAATATTGTCCTGGAAAACTCTGCCTGTTGTTGCTGGATCCAAAAGGATGAGGATAGCTTAGGCATGAGAATGATCTGATATGTGTCTTTAACAGGCACACAAAGAAGGATATTTGTTATAGGCTGCTTGAAGCTATCTCACAAATTCAGCGCAACACCGTGACCTGTGGAGCAGCAGCATCTGGTTCATGGAACCACAGAGAGGTGGTTTCAATTTGGTGCAACCTGGAATCGTGCTACTTGGTGAGACAGTCCATCTTGAAAGCTAAATTACTCAGATGGGCACAGCTGTATTATTCATCCTTCATCACAACTCCCCAAATTCAAAGACAGGTCAGAAAGGTAATTGTGTGTTTTGAGAGAAATAAATTTAAAGTGCTGATGACAGTTACCTAGAGATGACAGAAATACTCCTTCTACTGTGATTTTACTTGTTTAAATTTGGACACTGCTAGCAGGGTAATTTTGTGGGGCGGTTATTGTATTTAAATGGTTTATTTCTTGTTTTGGGGCTTATTTTAGAGCAGTCCTACCTATATTATTCTTCTCCCTATATATAATATAGTTCCTACTATATTATTCTTGTCCCATACACTCTCATATCTATTTTGTTTTTTTTCCTTCTCATGGTGACATACACTGCATCATCTGCTAGTATGAAAATCGGAACAAATAGCCTTTGATGACAGAGCCACAGCATAAGTGAAAGTTTTGTGTAATCTTTTAGACTGTTCTTCATATTTTACATTTCTGTCATGACAGCTTCATTTAAACTTCATGCCATCTTAGGGGAAAATGGAAATAGGTTATCTTTATTTTTAAATGATGTGACAGGACTAAAATCAAGGAAATGCCTTCCCTGACTGCAAAATCATATTTTCAAGAAAACTTTTTTTATTATAGCAATATCAGCTATATGTAAAAAGTTTGAGATGTCATTTCAATTAGATAAATGAAAAATTAAATATAAGACATTCCCTAGCTGTCAGTATTTTCAAGCTTTCTGTGCAACTTGTCTGTATGTTCAACTTTCTGTTACAAAAAGGACATAATGCTTACAACATTTTTTTATTCCCTTGAATGAACAAAGATATATAAATTATAGCATTATACCAATGGGAATGGTAGAAAATATAAGAAGAAGATTAATCCTAACACGCTCTCCATATTAATGAATTTCATGGTGTATGTTGGAATATATAACATGCCATGCTTGGGGTCAGATACAAAGAACATAATTTCCTACCAGCAGGTTTCCAAGGGGAAAAAAAAATAGTGTAGGTTGGTTTGATCTAATTTAAGTTTCATAGTACACTTGGAAGTTAGTCTAAATTCAATGTGGAATATTGCTGACAAATTAAAATCTGGGATTTAAATAAGTTTGTGGCTATTCAATATGAGATATTGCATCTGTGATATTTCATCAGTAAGTGGAAGTGTTGTAATATCTAGTAAGGGAGGACGTTTATATCTTCTGCATTTTGAATCAGATATCTGCCTACGTAGTAGAATTTCATCTTGATTAATAGATAAGTCTTGTTTTGTTTACATGCAGTAACATTTTTAGGGGAACATATTTATAGAAAAGCAGCACAGTCATCAAGAAACAGTGTGGTTTGTACTATATTAGCTGCAAATACTTTTTTTTTTCCTCTCTAAAATTTAAGAGAAATTCGCACCCCAACCTCTTACTGCTTGGATAGGATATTTTGTCACCATTTGAACTCTGAAATTATGAGTGAGAAGGAGGAAATAAAATAATATATTTTGAAGGAAAAATCCGACTAACAATAAATAACAATAAATTCTGATTAGATACTATTACAGGAAAGAAAAAAGAAATAACATTCTTTCAACTGCTAGTAGTCCATTCAATGTTCCCTCCAACCTAAATACTCCAAAGCTGCCACTGAAATTCTATTTTAAAACTGGTTGTCTCCAATGAAGACAATTGCTTTATTCCAGATTTACTTTCTTGCAAGAAAAGACATTACAAACTTCACAGGCAAGGCACTTATTTGGCCCTGAAATGATACAATGACAAATAGAAACATACAATTTTAAAATAAAACAGTTGCATTCCAAATAATGCACTTTGTATGTCTACCTTGTCAAAATGGGACAAGCAAATGTGCTATCAGCAGGTGTAAGATTACAGCTGATATTACTGAACAAGATATGAGCAAACTGTTTCAAATAAGATAACATAGATTCTGGTTGAGAACTTAATGGGATCTGTCACAATCCTCACGGAGATCCTTGACTAGGATCATTGGATTATTGTATTAAGATTTGTTTTTCTGGAACAGAAATTTCATGTTTCTGAACATAAGAATAAACTAGCTGATGTTAATGTATCTTTTGTGTTTTATTTAGGTGTTCAGTACCATGTCCTATATAATTTTTGTGCAATTCCATTTTCCCATTTGTACTGCTTTTTTGATCTATCTGGATCATAAGAAATTCTATGCATATCACAGGTATACCCTTCAGAGTCTACAAGTTCTCTAACAGATTTTACTTTAGAAAGGCCAGAAGCAACTATCCCAGTAGTACTGTAGTAACAACAGTAACACTCTTGTATCCAAGTATTTTTTGGGGTTTTTTTTGTTTTTTTTTTTTTAACTAAAAAACCTTAAGACTAGTAAGCATATGAAAAAATAGACCTAAAGCTTAATAAATTTGTTGGGAGTACTACGTTAGATTTGAAATCTGAGTAGCAAACTCTCAAAGTCTTTATGTCTTTGCTATCTTTATTACTTATACCTATGCTTTTTCCTGTAAATATTTATCTATCATGCAAGTTAGAACACTTAGGAATTGCAAACAGAATATGACATCTGAATGTGAATAATGTGCAGATTTATATATTCAACAATTTTTTCCTTGTGTTAAGAACTGAGTCCAAACCTTAATCTAATACTGAGTTATAACACATAGTCTCCACATAACTTTGCTTAGATCTAAGGGAAGGCTGGGGAAGAAATATAGGTAAATTTGGGAGATGGTGAGATATAACAGAATATTGAATTTTGTCTTTAATTAAAATACTGTCATTTAACTCACAGTGACTATCTCATACTTCTAAGATATTTCCTTCAGCTACTGTTTTGTTTGGAGCTGACTCAGAATACAATGCATGGGAAAATCATGATAAATTATATGGTAATCAAGGCTAACTTTCAGAGTGGAAGATATTTTCCTCCTGTTTCCTTGGTATTTTTTTTTCTGTATTCACCAATTTTCCCCCCATGAAAACAAATTTCATAGAATCATACAATGGTTTGGAATGGAAAAGATCTCTAAAGATCATCTAATCCAAACATTCTGCTACAGGCAGAGAAATCTTTCAGTAAAACAGATTGCCCAAATCCCTGTCCAGTCTTCAACACTTCCAGGAATGGAGCTTAAACAGCTTCTCTGAGTAACCTCTTCCAGTGTCTTACCACCCTTATCAATTTTTTTTTCCTTATAGTGAATCTAAATCTTTCCACTTGCAGTTTAAAAACATTGCTTCTTTTCCTCTCAGTCAAATTTATATTTGTGCTGTGTTTTTAAAGTGGCAAGCATGTATTTAAAGTGGCAAGAAGTTTTTAATCACTTGCTGAGGGTAATTCTGCCTCTTCGTTTAGTTCACTGGTGACATTCCCAACTGTGTTTTGCAGCTCTTATTGTCAAATACATAAAAGTTTGTACTCTCCAAACATGGGTAAGGAATTCCTATAATCTATAATTTCCCAGGTGACTGAAAAAAAAAGGTCCTTTTCCTACTGTTTCATGCTTTGTTATGCTGTTGTTTGGATAACAAATGGTTAGTTGTTTATGAAACGGATTTGCTGCTTAAAGTTGCCCACTCCATTGTTGGGTTTCTAATTGATTTTACTCTTTTCCCATTTAGGCTTTTTTAATTTTATTTTATTCTATTTTTTGCTTATGGTTATTTTCTTCACAGGAATTTCCCTGATGTGAAGAGCACTCTTTTCCCTGATGTGAAGAGACTAAAAATTCATGAATCAGTGGAGGCAATCTGCCTGATTTCTTGCACTGCTCTGAAGATCTTTTGGTTTTCTCAAAACACAGCAGCTTCCAGATCTATGCAGGAGAGGATCTTTACAGTGTTGCCAATTTCATGTTTTTGTACTGTTTATGTTTTTATTAATTTGGATTACATTTTCAAGGACTTACAAAACACTTCCTCCAAATACACAACTTCATTAAAAACAACAACAACAACAACAACAACAACAACAAAAAGACAAAAATTTATGATGATATTTTGAATATTTTCACTTTGAAATGGAAAGCAATTAATAAGATTGTAATCTGTTTTTTCATTTTCTTGAACTTCATTGCTCTTTTTTATTTTTTCAAAGAGTGGATATTTAGAAGTTTCTTAACAATTAATCTTCAGTTCATAACTTACATCATTTTTATCTCCTTACAAAAGGAAAAAAATTGGGAAATAAGTATTGGAACCCAACAATCACTGAGCAAATGCTCCTGATCTAACAAGGAAAATAAGACAACAAAAACCAGTCAATCGAATCTGCAGTAGTCTGACACAGAAACAAAGACTTAACTCACATAACTGTAATTTCTTATCTTTTAAAAATTTATAATTAATCCTATTATTACCTATTCACATTAACTTTGAAGGAGATATTTTTAAATGTGAACTCCTCCTGTTAATGTTCTCAGAGCATTTGTAATCCTATGATTTATATATTAATTTTTTTCCCATCATATGGACTGTGAAAGGGAATTCAATTTGGTCTGGGTTCGAATTACTGAATTGGAAAATTATTTTTTGTTAAAAACTAAAAAACTGCTGTTTATGATGGGAATTTTAAAAAAAGGTATTTTTATTTTTATTAAGACTGTACGTGAATTCCGATTATACTCAATAGCCAACACTCTTTAGCATCTGAATGACTAAACTAGGCAGACCAAGAATACTTGGTTCATATCTAGCACCTTTATTTTAAATGAAAATGGGACAGTGAAGCTGTCCAGATTTTATGAAAAGTAGGAGACAAAAAGAGAGACACAAAGCACTGAATGTATTTTCCCAGGGGCATTGCTGAGAAAACACCTATTGACTGAACACTGAGATCTCTGTGAAGAAAATCAGCAAGAAGTTTTTTGCATTATTACTTTTTTCAATAGAAAATGCTGGGTTTATTTCATTTTGCTTAACCAGATGGAAGTTCAATGTCTGCTCATCTTAGATCTTTCCATAACTAATAGAGAAGTGGTAACTTCAGGCATCTCATCTATATTCTATACCTCTCAGAATAGTTGATTTTTCAGTTCATTGGTTAAATGAAGAACAAACCATAGATTAAGCACATTGTAGAAGACCAGGTATAAGCCCATTATCACGTTTGTCTAAAACATTTACTGTTGTGCTGCAACACAAAGTCAACATAATTTGTGGTACTGAACCAGTGTCCTTTTTGCCAATTATAGTGACAAATTAACATGTATTAGCATATACACTGCAATTTGAGTCTTTCTATACTGAAGAAGTTTAGGTCTTCCTGGAATATTTTTAGGTGATACGGTTTTCTATTCCTTTGCCTTTAAAGCCTAGGAAGAAAATGTCTTTGTTCTACATGTATGAGTACTTCACCACACAGCTGGAGTATAATCTACACGTACAGGTTTCTTAGTATTAAAAGTAGTAGACTGGCAGGTGTCCATAGATAAACAGGTTGTATAAACAAATAAGGATGTTTTTGGTTTTCTTTCCTTTTGTTTTGTTTTGTTTTGTTTTGGTTTTGTGGTTTTTTTTTTTTTTTTTNTTTGGTTTTGTTTTTTTTTTTGTTGTTGTTTTTTGTTTTTTTTTTCTGTAAAATTGTGAGAGATATTAAGAAAAATTGAGTAAATGAATGAGGGAAAAAAGGAACACTATTGAAATCCTTACTGAAACAAACAGATGATGCAAAAATAACATCAGGTATCAGGAAAATTTGGACTCTAAGTAGGAAAAAGATGGTATTCTCCGATTTGCGAGGAGCAGTGTGTGGCTCACAAAATTTCAGCTCAGTGCTTCTTAATAGTAGGTCAAGTAGAGGAACACACTGCCCACTGCCAGCAGATTTCTGAGACAATATAAAGATCTGGGATTCAGCCTTTCTGGAGGTCTTGAAACTGAGCAATTTACTGTGATAATCATGTTTACCATTATTTTTTCTTCTGGTGTTGCAGCCCAGCTTTGAGATTTTAAAGTCTGCCCATGTACAGTACCCATGTCAAAGTGGCCTTGAACATTAAAAGCCTAGTGCTAGTTGTGGATTCCACTTTTTATTGTGTTTTGCCCATTTAATATTCGTTTTCTTAAATATGTGGTCTGTTGAGGTTCAGCTAAGGTCCTGCATGGGTCAAGGCACAAACCAGCTATGTAAAAGGTCTTCCTAATCTATCTCTTGCTGGGAAGATTTTATCTTGAACTGAATTAGAGACTTTATGTTCTCTACCTAAACCTCTGTGATATTGTTTGTTGATTTGCTGGAGGCTGTTTTTTTAAAGCCTTGAAAATAGCAGAGCATCATCTGTTTTCTGCAGGCTGTACAGGGATACAGCTGAATCTGGCACCTGGTCTTACTACAACCATTCCCACTTAGAAATAGACTAGAATTTTTAACAAAAAGAAATAGGATAATAATAGATATTAGGATATTTTGTTTGAAAACAATTTTTCTTTAGAATCCAAAATTTGTAATTTAAGTCAAATGGCTGGAATCCCTCAAAATATTACATTCCAGCTTATGCCATAAAGATTAAATTACTCTCACCATAATTTTATTCCTACTGTCAGGGTGACAAGGTTTAAGTAACAAAAATAATTTTAAAATTATTTCCCCCAGTATTTCCTTTTAAATTATAATTTATTCAAGATCAGTATTTGTTGTGCATAGTATACAATGTCATGTAAAACTGCTTCTTGAATAGAAGAAACTTAAATACACAAATAAAAGGAAAAATGTTGCATTGCTCTCTCAGATTCTCAATTGCCCTTCTTAATAACCTAGTGTATGAAATGTGCATGCAATGTATGATATACGTTCACATTGCGCAGTATATAAAGAAATATAAGATTAGGGATTATTTTAAAAATGCCTGTATTGTCCATAGAATTGAAACCTGAATATGCAAAGCTGTTACATGTGGGTTGCACTACAAGATGAGTAATGTGTGAGTTTTCAGAACAGGACTGCTCTTACCCATGAATTTGGTTCAGGAGAGCTGTATCCTTGGGTTTCTCATGCCGCCAAAAGGAAGTGGAAGCATCTCACAGTTGTCATCCCTGTCTCTCTCAATGCTTCAGGCATCCAAGGCCAGACCTGATTGAGGGGTCATCCCTGTGATAATCAAACTGGGCCTAGGTGTACATAATTTATCTGCCATTCCTCAGGCAAGCTGCCAACACATTGCTAGGGAGTTCAGCTTTCAGAAAAGTAAGATGTGAACATGTGTGTGCATGTGCAGGCACATGCTTTGCTCTGTATACGTGTGTAAAAGCTTGCTCCTCACAGAAACCTAAGTGAACTTTTCTGATGCAAATGGCTGCATTTTAAGTTGAAATCTCTTCCTCAAAAAATGCAATGGGATCTGTGTAAATGGCAAAGTGTCATTAAAGAAAATTTCACAGTATTTTACAAAGGGGATTGATGAGTATCATAAATAGGGGAGCTTCAACTAGCTCAGACTAAAATGTCTGTTGTTTGAAGTGCTGCTGGATAACAAAACACACGTTCTATTTTATAACTAGCAGAAAACGCCACAGAAAATGTCCTGATCTTTATTGTGGTTAGTACATATTTGACCTCATTAAATGTTCTCTTCTGTGTCTGTTCCTCTGCCTGTTATGGGCACTGCCATCACCTGGATTGTATGCTCTTAGGGAACCCCTGCAGACCTCTGGCCCTGCCGAGGAAAGAGACTACAGAATGCTGGCAGCCCTTCAGTCTTGAATCACTGTGACATGGCAGCTGTGCAAGCATGTGGTTTCTCAAGCATTCAGAGTTTCACACGCTAGAGCATCCTATAATTTACTTAAAAGGGTGAACACTGGTTCTTTTTCTTTCACCACCTTCATTTTCAGCATTGCAATATCTTTCTGTTTATAGATCTGTCTCAGAAAGAATGGGTAGCACATCAGACTAAACTCACAAGGCCAAAAAATGTGATGGTGAGCCTTGAGCCTTAATACCTTATCAGTGATACTGCAGTTTTGGCTGAAAAAGACTTAGACATCAAGAATTTAGAGAAAATTAAACCTCAGAAGTATAAAATTTGTTGAAGAATGATCTTTCCTGATGAAAATTTTACATCTCAGCTTCCTTGGATTTGTTCTTTTTCTAATGCAGAATAAGGAAGAAAATATGCAAATTGGAGCCAATGAGAAGTTTTGTCTCTAAAGGACTAATTGCAGTGTGTATGTAACAGAAGTAATACCAAATCTGAAATTTTTCATGTTATTTTATGAGATTCATGAAATAAAGGATGTTTCAGGAAAAACAGTAGGCACAATATCTCCAGAATACACTTTACTGACAGAAAAATAACTGGCATGTGATTTTTCTGCTCTGGATGCTACTACTCCCTACAAAGTATTTTATAAGTCCATCCTAACTAAATATTAGTGAATAAACACCTTGTCATAGCTTCACTTTGGAATGCCTTTTTCTCCATCAAAATGAATTTAACATTTACATCGCAAATTAATTTAGTCAGTCCATGGGAAAAAAAAATTATAATTACATTAAAATAAATTAAAAATCAAGAATTACCCTGTTCAGTTTAATTTAATGTCTACATAATGTGCAATTTTAAACCGGCAGTCAAAACAATACATTTTCATAAGGAGTTTTTTATCAAGTATGTTCAGTCTCAAGTAAATGAGTCTTTGGCATCTTGCTGTAAAATTATGCACTAAAACACCAGACGCATTATGAATTCAGTGACAAAACTCACTTCATTATAATTTATTGCCTATCAGATACTATAACCTACTTTGGAAGAAATTTTGGAAGGGCAATCAATTATGGAAGACACCATCTGACAGTCTGAATACTAGATACAACATTAGTCAAAATATTATAATTTCAGGACATGAAGTCAATTCTTTTTCCAGAAACCACAAGTTTAGATCAAAAGTTTTCAAATCTCTGTAGGAACCTGTGATATGCCAAAATGTGTGTGTGGATATAATGTCACAGAAAACAAACAAACAAACAAACAAACAAAAAAATCCAAAACAACAAAACCCCTTTATTTACATATTAGGAAAATTATATCATGTAAAAATCAAATGCAAAAAAGATCGAAATCTAAAAAAAGTTGAGATACAGGAAGTTTTAACTATTGTAGTCTCCATGATCTAACAATGTCAGGATGAATTTGTGATGACCAGTGGATCTAGGGAAAAAAAATTAAAAATAACTTGAATTTTTTCACATACTATAGGTAGAGAAAAAAACCTTGCACTTCTGGAATCTTGTCTACTCTTCCAAACTGTTAAGGCCAATACTGAAATGTTTATTTCTCAGAAGAGAAATTAAAAAAGAAAAAAATTTTACTTGTTGTGTGCTCAGGAAGTAATGAAACTTCAGTCTTTGGTTTTCTTTGCTAAATAATAATGGATGTTTCTCTGAAAACAGTTTATTTTCTGCCATAGCAGAGAACAAGCTGATAGGTACCCTCTGAGAACAGGAGTGTTCTGGCTGAGCTCAGAGAGCATACAGGGGGCACAGATAGCAGTCATAATGAATATTATGATTGAATTTGTGACAGTGACAATCTTTTTTTTTTTTTTGTAGATTTTTTCTTTCATGGATATTTTATGATTTTGGAATAATGTGAACCTAGAAAACTACAAAAACTGTATGAAAACAAAGGGAACATTTCAAACCCAAAAGAATATTCTTCTCTGTTTGTCATTGCAATTACTTATATTGATTAACTGCATAAAACAGATTTTTGTTATGAACCAAAGGTGTTTCCAAGGTGATAGTGATAGTGGTGATGCTGAGGAACTTATCAATGAGGAAGAAAGGGAGTGGTATTAATAGATATGGCCCGTGGGTATATATTTGTATGTTTAGAATTGATATATATACATGGATATGTATATTATTTATATAAATACTTATAAAATACATATGCATAAACTCAGGCATATTTTCCTTGATTCCTAGATTCTAGAATGATTTAATAATAGAAGCATTTCTGCTGTCATGAATAAAAGAGTATAGTTTCTAGTACTTAGGCTAGAAGAAGTAAACATTTGAAAATGGAAACCCTGAAGGCTCAAAACCATTACACAAACATAGAGAATTGAAAATGTATTTTTAAAATGCATGTTGTTGACAATTCTAATTCCTGTAGTCATATGACCCACATGTCCAGCAGGGATTTTTCACAGAATCCCATTAAAAAGATTTCCCTCTTGGGAACAAAAAGAACATCTAAGGCCTTAAGACAGCAGTAACTCTAATTTGCAATAGAATCTTAGGGCATATTCTTCTTCTGTCTTTCCTTATAAAGTATATTGCCAGCACTCCAGAAGTAATAAACCTACCTAACCCAGACAGTAAGAGCAACAGATGTGTTATTTAGACTGAATTGAATTTTTGCTGAAAAGTATGGCCATGCAGATTTTTATAATGAAAAGTTAAATTTTTTAACTTCTTGAGCAACAACAATTATGGTAATATATGCTGTCATTAGTCACCGGGTTATATGCTATTTAAACTGCACACTCTATGAACCTCTACAGTATAGAAGCATACTTCACCTCTGAGGAATTTACCCCTTTATGCAAATAAGTAAAGATGTAAATAAAGACATAAATAAATGTATACGTGTACACATGTGTGTGCATGTATGTAATTGCACATTTTTTATTCGACTGCTTTCCATAAGAGATTTATTTGATCAAATACTGTTCTAAAAATGCTTACTCTACAGATTATTTTTCAGAAAATTGTTTCTTCCCCTCTGTCATGCTGTCAAATATAACTTGAACAACCACTAACTGAGCAACAAACTCATTGAAAGGACAAAAAAAAGGATTTGGTGTTGCATAAGGTCCAGGAAAATATCATTTTTCCTACTAAATATAGAAATTGGTGGGAAATAACATTGCTGCAATGTGTGCCAAGGTGTAGCTTTGTCAGCTCAACATTTTAGCTCTTCATCAGAGTGAGGTGGCTGTTGGCACACAGTGGAGTTTCTTTGAAGATAGATAGCTGCTTGATCTCTCAGCTTCTGGAAACATTTCCAGTTTTAACAAGTGGAAAACAGAACAGCAGTTTTGTGATTCTTCAATGCAAAATTTCAACAAGGAACTCATTGCAAATATAAGATTTGGGGTTAATGCACATGTCAGAGTAGTGCTCAGTCAATTCTTTTTCATCTACATTGCCTATCAATGCTAAATTCTAATGAAAATTCAAGCATCTTTTTATTTATATTCAGATCAGGAGATAGTGCCAAAAGAAGAAGCAAAGACAGAGGACACGTATAGGAAGGTAGATAAGAATTAATCCAACACGATTAACACAGGTACCTCACTCTTTAGACTTCTTGCACAGGTATGTTTAGAAGTGGGTTTGGGTTTCTCTCTTTTTGAGACCAAGGAAGTATTGCAGGAGGAAACTGAGGCCACTGAATGGAAAGCAGGCAGAAGCAGCAATGGCAAAGTCCCCCAGCTGGGGCCAGCCCCGCCGCCGGGCACGGTCTCAGCATGTCCTGCGTTGGCAGGAACAGGAACTTCAGCCAGCATCTGACAGAGCAGCAGGTTACTGGGGGGAATCAGTACAGCAGCAGATGTGTGTTAGGAGAGACCTGGCAGGCTATGTGTGGTTCAAAAACTGGCAGGAAAAATCGCTGAACAGAGCCAGGACTTTGCCTGGGAAACCATTGAAAAGATAAAGAGGAAAGGGTTATATCCAGGCTGTACAGTCAGATTTCAGCTGTCGAGTTTCCTTTACTCTCTGTGACCATAATTGAATATAATGACTACTGATAAGTTACCAGTGAAAGAGAATCTCTTGCACATATAACAGAGTCTCTGGCCCTCTTCATTTGAAAATAAAGTGGCATTCTGTAGATAAACACACATACATTTTTAATGCACAGTGAAGTTTTTTACTTGCCAAAGGGATTTCTCACTGTTATGGGGGAAGAATTTGTTTCCTAGTGTTTGTCATGCTAGAAATAAAAACAGCTTTTGTGAGGAAGTAACACCATTAAACAGACTACTACCCCTCTTACCCCTTCTTAGCTTATCTAACTATCTGTCCTACAACATCATTCTTTCTCTTTAGTGATTGCTTTTCCTCACAAGATCTGTGATATTAGATATTTACTGTCATACTGACTAAAATTAATTTCCCAGAAATTTGCAAAGCAATCATATTCTGAACATTTGCTAAAGAGATCAGAATATGCAAGCCATACAAATAGAATGTAATTAAAAACTGTTTCAGGAAGGTTCTGTTGGCATCTCCCTCCCTACAGACCAAGCTTATTTTTTTTTCATCTCAAAGCCTCAGCTGATCTTTCTGTAGTTTTTATTGTCGTAAAGAATAATGCAAGGGTCCATTGAACAAATTTGGATTTGAAAATAAATAAAGACATTTGGTTTCCAAACAGATATCCACATTAATCTTATTCTAAAAGTTACAGATACCTTATCTCAAGGTCAAGATTCAGCCTTTCTATAATATAGGATGATTCTTTGCTAGTATCTTGTCACACTATAAAATATAAATCTAAATCTATAAAATATAAATCATGCACTGTAAATAGAAAGTACTGGCTCAGTACCCTATAGAGTTTTTTTTCTATTTTTTTTCTTTCTACTTTCTATCAGAAATCATTTTGCCTGGAGTCAGCTGTTCCTCACTCAGAAACTCACTACTCACACCTTGGTAATGAAACTTGTTAACTCATTGAAAAAACACCCTAATTTACAATTTTTAAAAGTGATTGTAATGATATCTTATACCCTTTCAAGTATCCAGTTTTGCCTCTAACTGCTGCTAGAGAGACAGAGTGAATATTTTTTTAGCTCACATGTTATATCTACCAACAGCAGGGAAATGTCTTGAATAGCCTCAGGTGTCTCTGGTCACATTGGTTTTAAACTGATAAATCTGTTCCTTTGTTTCTTCTAGAGGATAATTTGATTACTGTATAAGATCAAGTAGCTCAGGAAAAAATATACAAAAATTATATATACATGCATCATCTTTTTTTTCTGCTGAAGTATGGTCCCTCAACAAACTGAGATAATTTGGCGAAAACTAACAAAGAAAAGATTAATTTCTTTTCTGCCTTCATAAAGATAATTAATTTTTCAAAGTGTGCCTCAGTAAAATATGAGAGTTTTTGTATTATTATTTTATTTTTGCCAGACATTTCTTGAAATGTATAGAGTTACTTATTTCTTATTCCTGACTCTCGGTCAGAGTAAAAACAGAAAACCTACATATTTACCTCTTGTGGTATACATATTTTCTTCAGAGGTATTTAGGAAAAATTTGAGGAAATTGACTCTTAGAAACATGGATAGTTTAGACTTTGAAACTCACTCATGTATGCCTCTACCTTTGTGGTCATGTGTCAGTGATTTATTCCTTTGTTAAGCCTATTTAATATGGCTATTTTTTTTCTCTTTTCTAAATAGAACCGATCAGTTTCACTTTCTTTTGTTAAACAGATTGCTATAAAATCAGCTGTTGTTATCCTATCACTCTGTAAAGATACAGCGTGTTCAAATACTGTATTTTTGCATATATGCGTATTATAGTTCAGCACAGTAGTTTCCTCTATGAATTAATCTGGTGTCCTTGAATGTTTTTACACAGATTTTGCATTACATATAGAGAGAGAATTTTACTTCCTCTTTTCTTAGTTTCTGTACTGTCAGATAATGACATGTGAGGTAGTCTTATCAGAGAACTAAAAAGGCAAATATTTCATTTTAAGAAAAAAATTTAAATAAGTACAGTATCCTCCTTGATGTACCTAGTGCTAAGATGTTTTTCATGGAGACAATGGGTTGTGATAACTGAATTATTCCATAAAGATTGTTATTTGGATGATGATTTCTGCTTTCAAAGTCAGGCTTCTACTGGGATCTGAAAACTTAAATTAGCTTTCAAGTCACTGTTTTTTACAGTTCAAAGTTCTAAACTAGACAGCAGTGTTGTTTGGACTTTTGTATTCAAAATCAATCATAAATATGTACATTTGCTTACAGATATCCTTATTTTCTCATCCAAATATTTTTGATATCATATTAATAAACAGAAAATCACAAAACAATATAAGTTGTGTTTGAAAAGAACTTGGACTTACACTGAAGATATGTTTTATTTTTGTTCTGGCTTATATCTAAATTTTTAAAGTTTTGCTATCAGAATGAAATATGTTAACTTACAGGAAGCAACGTAACATGTCATGTTCAGATTCCTTCATAACTGTATCTTTGAAGATAGGTAGGCAGATAGATAAATACATATAAAATACATCTATTTCAGTCAAAATGTGTCCCAGATTACATCACTCTAAATGACGTTTTAAAATTACTGAATAGGGGATTTTTTTATTTTTTAGAAGTCTGTATTCTTAAAATCATTGAATCAGTTTAGTTGTGTTAATTTGCAAATCTATCTTATTGCATGGTGAGTATCCAATATGCTCAAGGAAGTGTTTGGTTAGCTTTAAGAATTAATACTAATTATGGAATGAAGCTCTACTTTTCTCTAAATTGCAGTTTTTGCTATTCTGTACATAAAGCTATTGTTTCAGACTAACTGTGAGTACTTTGTTCCTTAAGTTAGTCTGATAATTTCCCAAGGATACATTTTACAGTTCACAGCAGGCAAAGTTTTATTAACATTTTACCTGCCTCTGTGACAGAAAGCTCTCTTCTCATCCATGTTTAGTCTATACATTATATGTCTTTGTATTACAGAGGTCACTTCAATTGCAAATAGCTTAGGGAAATCAGTTAAAAAAGATCTGGAAAATATTCACAGACCATATTTCCAGTTGACTGCAAAGTATTCAAACACAAAACACATTTAGCTGTATTTCTATCATCTCCTATCAGCTATTCATGCTGTAAAACTGGATCCAGGGCTGTGTATTTCTGAAAGCTTAAGCCACCTGAAACTAAATGGATGTATGAAATTGTCACTAAATGTTCTTAGTCTGTCTGTATTTGTCAAACATTGACCATTGATACCATTACTTTTCAAACTGGAAAAATGGTTGTGGCAAAGTAGACACCTAGCAGATGTAGAATCTTGGAGAGTAGCTGGGTCTAGCTCTATGGTGCTGTTAGAAATATTTGGATGCAGTGCTAATTAGCAGCAGAATCCCACCTCACCTTTTTAAAAAACAACATATGTGACTCAGAGTAATACTGCAGCATTCATTCATTCATTCATTCATTCATTCATTCATTCATTCATTCATTCATTCATTCATTCAAAAANTCATTCATTCATTCATTCATTCATTCATTCATTCATTCATTCAAAAAAAGTGAAGGGAAAACAGCAAAAAGAAAATATAAATTTGAATTAATATATATACCTGTATATATACACATACAGAACAGGTAAAAAAAGTCAAGGAAATGTTATTCTTTGAGAGCGAGATTTTTTTAATATATTCAGTCTTTAATTTGAAGAAGTATCTTCATTTATTTCCAACTGGATGGTCAGTTGAGAGTGAGTGATGCAGAACTATCATCTGAGATATGTGAAATGCCAAGAGGTACAAAAATCCTCCCTTATCAAGTTGTTTTCTTATGATTCAGATTGTTGGTACCATGGGTGCCAATCTATTAAAGCTGCTTCTTGTTTTGAGTCAGCCTGGATTATATGCTTTTTAATACTTCAAAATAATATAAGTAATATGAACAGAGAGGATGAGGCATAAAGCTGGCCACCATAAAAAAAAAACCCAGAGTATGATGGGCTTGAAGATTTATACAATGAGAGTCTCATTAAAAGCTTGTGTGTGTTTTGCTTAATTTTTGCTTTATTTTCATCTCCTGTAAAAATGTATCCATCTTTTCTTGTTTGTGTTTGAATTTTGTAAACTTTTCTTTGCTCTTCCCTTAATCTGATACAGGATGAAGACAATTTCAAAAAATTCCATTTACTGTGGATATGGACTCCCCCTAGAAGTGTAAGTGCTTTTAGAATATTCAACCACATGGTGCATGCATTCCTTCAAGTATCTGAAAAATATGATGGTCTAACTTGGGTCATGCTTTCTCCAAAACCTTTTCCAAATATTTTTCCACATACAGAAAAAAAGATTAGGAAAATGTCTTGAATACTTTAAATAAATAAAAAATATATTTTTTAAAAAAAACATGCTTAACTTTTGCTGTGTTCATATGACTGAGACCTCATGACAACAACTATTCTGTAAATACAAGGGTGAAAGCAAAATATTGACCCTATCACTGTTTATTTTATGACTTTGGAATATGAAGTAATATCTTCAAAGGTAGAAACTGATAATGTGAGGCATTTTAAGGTACAAAAATTGCACTAAAATGTAAAACTTAATGCAATAACTTTTTGACAAAAAAAACAAAAACAAAGAAAAAAAAACAAAAAACCAAAAAAAAAAAACCAAAAAAACAAAAAAAAACCCCAAAAAAAAAAAAAAAAACCCAAAAAACAAAAAACAAAACCAAAAACAAAACCAACCAACCAAACAAAAAAAACACCCAACTCAAATATTTTGGCATATATCTCTCATAAGACTCTACAAGGTCACTTATATTCCTGTTCTCGTTTTGATGAAGCAATCTATTTTTTTCTACCAGATAGACTGTTGGGAAAACAGCCTTGATTCAATATATTTTTTTTAATATTTCCTTTATTACAACCATTGATTTGAATTTTCTGGCAACTTCAAGTATACAGCTGTCTACATTATATTCAACCGATTTTGGTCACCAGCACCAAGATTCTTTCATTCTCCTGCTCTCAGTAATAAATTTGATAGTAAGAAGATCAAGTGTGCCTTTTCCCCTGGCTAAGTTCTTCAACACCTTGTCTAATAATGCATCATTCTCTTTCATAAAGAGTGCATTTATTACTGAGTGGGTCAGAATTAAGACCATACACCCAGCTAAAATTCCAAATAGTGCCCTAAGGATTTTTCAAAAATGCATAGGAACGTATGTCTGAATATTACAGGCTCATCTTAGGGTGAAAAAAGTTTGAATAACTTTAGCATCCATTCTTTCTTTATTTTTTATTAAGCTTTATCATATAAACAAGGTAAGCTCTCTGTTTTCTCAAATTCCAATTCCATTGGCATTTTAAAGCTTTGGAAATAAGTGTTTGCCCTAATCTCTAGTTTTTCTCTTTTTTTATCAATTATGTATGGATCTTGCTCTCTGATGATCAAGTGATGTGAAACATCAAACTAAGTTTTTATTGTGCTAATGAGATAGAACTATCTGACATCTAATGACTTCTATGTGTCCTTGAATTATTCTATATCTCACTTTGTGTACAGATAATTTAGATGATTGATAATCATTCTTTGTTATTTTTGCATTACAAAAACCCCCCTCTTCTTTTGTCTGTAAGAATAAGTCGATCATTGAATTTTGTGAAGACCTTTCCTTTCTTTTTTAATCTGCATTAGAGAATGTACTAACTCATTTTGAATTCATGTATAGCTTGAGTACCATTCAAGTTAGACTTCAAGTGTGCTACCACTACACAACTGATGATAGTGTTCATTATTAAATGTATTTAATCACAAAAAAGAAATATTTGAAAGAATTTAAAATTGAGGTATAATTTTCTGAGCTATTTTTCATGTTTGAGAATGTCCCTTATACATTGAAATTTATTTCAAATGAGCCAAGAACACAGACTGAGGTGTTTCATCTTGAGTAGCCTGCTTGATTTTGTCCTGGTGATGTGGTAAATACTGTACTGAAAAAGGTGGTAGGTGCTCAAAGGAAAATATGAAAAAATGACAGATTTGAACCAGAGGCAAGGGGACAGATCAGTTTTGTTCCAGTCAGAAATAACATCATAAATATAATTGACAAATACTGCTTGAAGCTGGGTTTGTCTCACCCAATTTTATCACATGATTAAAGTTTGAACTAGTTGGTTAGATCCCTTTTAATACAAAGAAATTAGCACTTGCAGAGGCTCTTCACAAAAATATATTAAGAAGGAAAGAATAGCCCTTTGGAAAGACTTGTTTCCCTTCACTGACAGAAACAAGGGACCAGACAAATGGATGTCTTTAGGTGACTGATAGTAAGCTTAGGTTAAACAGGAAATAGACAAAAGAATTCTGAGAAACACAGAAAAAAGAAGAGGGAAGATTTAGAGTCTTGATTAAAAATTAAACTAAAAATTAAAATAAACAAAAAGGGAAAAGCATGTGTCCAAATCTAATGGCAAGAAATATTAGTTCTATGCATGCTAGGAAGTGGGAGTTGATAAAATGAGAAGATTCTGAGAAATGAGAAAAGAGGTAGCAATGATACTGTCAGTATTTCACTCTCTGATGTCTTCATCCTCATGAAATGAGCTACTTTGCATAACAGCACCACTTCCCTCAAATGGAATAGGAATATGAATACAGGCCCTGCTCTTTTCAAACAGCTGCTGCAGAAGTAAGGAATTCTTCCAAGTGCCTTACACTTAAACCACTATTTACTTTAACATGACAATGATGATACCTCAAAAAAATCCTTTGTTCTTCTTATCAAACCATTCTGTTAATTATTAGAAAGGTTCACAGCTATTATTGAAGGGGAATGAGTTTGGTTTGGTGTTGTTGGTTTTGGTTTGGCTTTTTTTGTTCTTCATTCTATTTAATTTATCAATATAAATTTATATTTATATTGAGGTGAAATCTTTCATTTAACACATTCACAATAAAAATTTGGTTTGATTTTTCTCAAAGCATTATGTTGTATAAGTAAACTTATGAAGCCTTTTTTTGNGAGTTTGGTTTGGTGTTGTTGGTTTTGGTTTGGCTTTTTTTGTTCTTCATTCTATTTAATTTATCAATATAAATTTATATTTATATTGAGGTGAAATCTTTCATTTAACACATTTACAATAAAAATTTGGTTTGATTTTTCTCAAAGCATTATGTTGTATAAGTAAACTTATGAAGCCTTTTTTTTGAGGTTATAGTTATTTATTTAAAAGTCTTCATGCCTAAAATCTTTAATTCAGTCCAAAGTCAGTTCTTCAAGAACTCTGAATTCTCTGAGTGTGTAGACCAAGAAACAATGGCATCTTCTCCAGTATGCAGTTAAACTCTTAATCAATAACATTTCTGCAGTTGCACTGGAACTTTATAAATTGGTTTGAGCACTAATTACACAGACAGAAGAATAAAAGATCTTCCAAGATTTTTCAGGAAGGTTCAGTTAAAAAAACCCTTTGATTTAGGTTCAATTAAAAAAAAATCACAAATGCTCACACACACACAAAAAAAGGAAAGAATTCATAAAAACCAAACTCTGGTATTTCCAAGTAATCGGTGTTGTGTTCAATAATTCAATAGTTCAAGATTTTTTTTCCTTCACTAGGGCCTGTCTGGCCCTATCTTATCTAAAGTAACTCCTTGCCATTGCAGACTCTGCAAGTGCTGGTGGCAGTTGGGTTTCCCCTTGTCCAGCAGTTTAGCCTCTTGAGGACTCCAGTAGTTTGAACGCTTCGTTGGCTTAGCATATGGAATCAGAAATAAATTATTGTCTTCCTTCTTCATTTTGACCCTAAGACTGAGTATTCAATGAAGGCAGGCAACTGTGGAAAGGATTCAGTGATCAGAAGGTTTCCATCTCCACAGAATACTTTCCCAGGGGGGCATTCCAAAATGTACCTTGAAGGATGGTCCTTCTTTTAATTATTACTCTAAATAAAATTATATAAGATCCATTTTGTGTTATAATACTATAATAAATAATATAATCATAAGAATATTTAGCGACTAATGCTTCTTGAGATAAACTATATTTCCATATTAAATAAAAATGCCATATATTTTAATATCGTGAAGTACAAAACTCCACTCATGTCTTTACATTCTAGACAACAGATTTTAGTACCTAGAGAATTGGTTTCCTGCATTTCTGATGTATACCCAAAATGCCATATTCTACAAAGTCTTTTTATAAACATACTGAATGGGAAGGAATGACTGTGTGAAGTGTGTTTCCCCGTATTTTAAAAAGAGTATTACAGATTGGTGCATCACTTCTTCACCTGATTTTGATTTTAAATACTTTGGATGATGATTATTCCTAATTCTTTCTCACTTTTTTTTTTTTTTTTTTTNAGCTATTATTGAAGGGGAATGAGTTTGGTTTGGTGTTGTTGGTTTTGGTTTGGCTTTTTTTGTTCTTCATTCTATTTAATTTATCAATATAAATTTATATTTATATTGAGGTGAAATCTTTCATTTAACACATTCACAATAAAAATTTGGTTTGATTTTTCTCAAAGCATTATGTTGTATAAGTAAACTTATGAAGCCTTTTTTTGAGGTTATAGTTATTTATTTAAAAGTCTTCATGCCTAAAATCTTTAATTCAGTCCAAAGTCAGTGTCTTCAAGAACTCTGAATTCTCTGAGTGTGTAGACCAAGAAACAATGGCAGATTCTCCAGTATGCAGTTAAACTATTAATCAATAACATTTCTGCAGTTGCACTGGAACTTTATAAATTGGTTTGGGCACTAATTACACAGACAGAAGAATAAAAGATCTTCCAAGATTTTTCAGGAAGGTTCAGTTAAAAAAACCCTTTGATTTAGGTTCAATTAAAAAAAAATCACAAATGCTCACACACACACAAAAAAAGGAAAGAATTCATAAAAACCAAACTCTGGTATTTCCAAGTAATCGGTGTTGTGTTCAATAATTCAATAGTTCAAGATTTTTTTTCTTCACTAGGGCCTGTGGGAACTGTCTGGCTCTATCTTATCTAAAGTAACTCCTTGCCATTGCAGACTCTGCAAGTGCTGGTGGCAGCTGGGTTTCCCCTTGTCCAGCAGTTTAGCCTCTTGAGGACTCCAGTAGTTTGAACGCTTCGTTGGCTTAGCATATGGAATCAGAAATAAATTATTGTCTTCCTTCTTCATTTTGACCCTAAGACTGAGTATTCAATGAAGGCAGGCAACTGTGGAAAGGATTCAGTGATCAGAAGGTTTCCATCTCCACAGAATACTTTCCCAGGGGGGCATTCCAAAATGTACCTTGAAGGATGGTCCTTCTTTTAATTATTACTCTAAATAAAATTATATAAGATCCATTTTGTGTTATAATACTATAATAAATAATATAATCATAAGAATATTTAGCGACTAATGCTTCTTGAGATAAACTATATTTCCATATTAAATAAAAATGCCATATATTTTAATATCGTGAAGTACAAAACTCCACTCATGTCTTTACATTCTAGACAACAGATTTTAGTACCTAGAGAATTGGTTTCCTGCATTTCTGATGTATACCCAAAATGCCATATTCTACAAAGTCTTTTTATAAACATACTGAATGGGAAGGAATGACTGTGTGAAGTGTGTTTCCCCGTATTTTAAAAAGAGTATTACAGATTGGTGCATCACTTCTTCACCTGATTTTGATTTTAAATACTTTGGATGATGATTATTCCTAATTCTTTCTCACTTTTTTTTTTTTTTTTTTTNCACAGACTGAGGTGTTTCATCTTGAGTAGCCTGCTTGATTTTGTCCTGGTGATGTGGTAAATACTGTACTGAAAAAGGTGGTAGGTGCTCAAAGGAAAATATGAAAAAATGACAGATTTGAACCAGAGGCAAGGGGACAGATCAGTTTTGTTCCAGTCAGAAATAACATCATAAATATAATTGACAAATACTGCTTGAAGCTGGGTTTGTCTCACCCAATTTTATCACATGATTAAAGTTTGAACTAGTTGGTTAGATCCCTTTTAATACAAAGAAATTAGCACTTGCAGAGGCTCTTCACAAAAATATATTAAGAAGGAAAGAATAGCCCTTTGGAAAGACTTGTTTCCCTTCACTGACAGAAACAAGGGACCAGACAAATGGATGTCTTTAGGTGACTGATAGTAAGCTTAGGTTAAACAGGAAATAGACAAAAGAATTCTGAGAAACACAGAAAAAAGAAGAGGGAAGATTTAGAGTCTTGATTAAAAATTAAACTAAAAATTAAAATAAACAAAAAGGGAAAAGCATGTGTCCAAATCTAATGGCAAGAAATATTAGTTCTATGCATGCTAGGAAGTGGGAGTTGATAAAATGAGAAGATTCTGAGAAATGAGAAAAGAGGTAGCAATGATACTGTCAGTATTTCACTCTCTGATGTCTTCATCCTCATGAAATGAGCTACTTTGCATAACAGCACCACTTCCCTCAAATGGAATAGGAATATGAATACAGGCCCTGCTCTTTTCAAACAGCTGCTGCAGAAGTAAGGAATTCTTCCAAGTGCCTTACACTTAAACCACTATTTACTTTAACATGACAATGATGATACCTCAAAAAAATCCTTTGTTCTTCTTATCAAACCATTCTGTTAATTATTAGAAAGGTTCACAGCTATTATTGAAGGGGAATGAGTTTGGTTTGGTGTTGTTGGTTTTGGTTTGGCTTTTTTTGTTCTTCATTCTATTTAATTTATCAATATAAATTTATATTTATATTGAGGTGAAATCTTTCATTTAACACATTTACAATAAAAATTTGGTTTGATTTTTCTCAAAGCATTATGTTGTATAAGTAAACTTATGAAGCCTTTTTTTTGAGGTTATAGTTATTTATTTAAAAGTCTTCATGCCTAAAATCTTTAATTCAGTCCAAAGTCAGTTCTTCAAGAACTCTGAATTCTCTGAGTGTGTAGACCAAGAAACAATGGCATCTTCTCCAGTATGCAGTTAAACTCTTAATCAATAACATTTCTGCAGTTGCACTGGAACTTTATAAATTGGTTTGAGCACTAATTACACAGACAGAAGAATAAAAGATCTTCCAAGATTTTTCAGGAAGTTTCAGTTAAAAAAACCCCTTTGATTTAGGTTCAATTAAAAAAAAATCACAAATGCTCACACACACACAAAAAAAGGAAAGAATTCATAAAAACCAAACTCTGGTATTTCCAAGTAATCGGTGTTGTGTTCAATAATTCAATAGTTCAAGATTTTTTTTTCTTCACTAGGGCCTGTCTGGCCCTATCTTATCTAAAGTAACTCCTTGCCATTGCAGACTCTGCAAGTGCTGGTGGCAGTTGGGTTTCCCCTTGTCCAGCAGTTTAGCCTCTTGAGGACTCCAGTAGTTTGAACGCTTCGTTGGCTTAGCATATGGAATCAGAAATAAATTATTGTCTTCCTTCTTCATTTTGACCCTAAGACTGAGTATTCAATGAAGGCAGGCAACTGTGGAAAGGATTCAGTGATCAGAAGGTTTCCATCTCCACAGAATACTTTCCCAGGGGGGCATTCCAAAATGTACCTTGAAGGATGGTCCTTCTTGTAATTATTTTCTAAATAAAATTATATAAGATCCATTTTGTGTTATAATACTATAATAAATAATATAATCATAAGAATATTTAGCGACTAATGCTTCTTGAGATAAACTATATTTCCATATTAAATAAAAATGCCATATATTTTAATATCGTGAAGTACAAAACTCCACTCATGTCTTTACATTCTAGACAACAGATTTTAGTACCTAGAGAATTGGTTTCCTGCATTTCTGATGTATACCCAAAATGCCATATTCTACAAAGTCTTTTTATAAACATACTGAATGGGAAGGAATGACTGTGTGAAGTGTGTTTCCCCGTATTTTAAAAAGAGTATTACAGATTGGTGCATCACTTCTTCACCTGATTTTGATTTTAAATACTTTGGATGATGATTATTCCTAATTCTTTCTCACTTTTTTTTTTTTTTTTTTT
>VZSE01006883.1:878147-890831 GCA_013398275.1 Promerops cafer
TTTTTTTTTTTTTTTTTGCCATATTGGTGGTCTTTCTGCAGCTCTTTTTGAAATTCAGATCATGTAAGGAAAAATGCAGCTTGTTATACAAAATGTTCAAGTTTCTAATTAGGAAAAACGAATTGCAGTTTTAGTACATCCCAAGATTGTATTAATATTTCATTGCTTAGCTTGATACATCAAGGATTAATCAGAGAAAAACTTGTTCTGAATACTAATAAATCAAAATAGGAAACATTGCAAAGGTATTTCTAAATTACTTGTAAGGGTTATATTGACAGGCAAAAGTCCCCAGAAAACTAGTGCATCATAACTGTATGCAAAAGAAATATTTCTAATTTTCATCTCTTTAAAATAAAGTCTTTGTATTGCAACATTTTAGGCTGTAGCTACAAAAAAAAAAAAAAAAATACAAATTTTCTGATGAAGTTGAAGAAGACTGAAGTCTGACTGAAGAAGACTAGAAGACTGAAGTCTTCTAGTTGATATAGCCAACTACATACAACAGAAATGTCTAGTTTTATTTCTTAATAATTATGCTGGCAAAAATCCTGAGATAGCAAAATTTCTCTTACTATGGTTTCAACAAGGTAGACATGGTCATAGGAATTTTCCAATTTACAGAATTCAAGTATTGCATTGAGAATATTTGATTCTGATCAGTGGGCAATGCAATCCCTGAAGACATCTCTCAGATACATTTTTTCTCACTCTCACCTCACCTCTCTCTCTTAGCAGTCGTCCTGGAAGTCTGGTTAGGCTGGGTTGAGCTTCTAGTTTTAATAAATTTATAATGCAGCTTTTATGCTTCAGAGAGGCTTGGGTAACACATTTCTTTTTTGCTCCAGAAATACAAAGAACTAGATTCTACTTGTAATTAACTAGTTGAGAATTCACTCATTTAAAATTCATGTCAAGCTGACATTCTGTAATGAATCTTCGTTCAATGTGAGGATTTGGGAGAGAAGTGTAGTCAAGGTGATATAATTTATTGGTGCTTAATTTAATTCAGTGGCAGCAAATCTGTCATCTCCCCATGGTATCTTTCCGCCTAAGACCTGAACTTTAAAAGAAGTTTAAAGATTTTGTTTCCTTTTGGTTAGGTTAAATTATTTGTATCCTCTCCTTCAACTTTCATTGCTGCAAGCTTTAAGGTGATCACTATACAGCCAGAATATGTGAAGAGACTTAACAAAAGCTTTGTCACTTCAGAAACAGAGAAATATCTTTATTTTTATCCTCATCTGTTTTAAATGTGCCAGATAACTGCTGCCTAACTGTTGGACATCCATTACTAAGTGTCCTAAATTTTAAAGCTTTTTTTTATTTCACTGCTGCAATTTAAATTAAACAAAGGCCAGTTCACACGTGGGTTAGAAAAGTCCAGGCACATATATCAGAACAGAGGAACTGAGAAGGAATACAGTTTAGCAGATCAGTTTGATGAAATAGCATTCATGAAAATTGGTTTAACATATGGATTATTCAGTTTTCTGATAAGAAAAAAAACCAGCATATAGAAATACAGATTTTATAAAAAACATCAAAAGTTAAATAATAACACTAACCATACTGACTTTATCAGCAAAAGAAGGGTAGACAGAATCAATAGATGAAGAAATGTTTTATTAGATTGTTCCTATTACAAACTTAAATGATGTGAAATCTTTTTTATATCTTTTAGCATTAGTTTTTTGATTCAGAAAAAAGCAAGAAGGCATGGAAAAGTCATATATAACATGGTAGAACCAAGGATTCTGCAAGGCCAAGGACTATTACGGTGTGTAGGGTGGATGACAAAAACATTTTCTGCAATGATTTAAACAAATACTCAAAACGTAATTAAATTATTTTTAACACAGACAATAATCTCAATCTGATAAGTAATGAAATAATATTGCCAACTAAGATAAGATACTGTCTAAAAGGGAAGATTAGTGATTTGTCTTCAAAGCCACTGTAAACATATGTATTTTTATGGTAGTGAGTTGAAAAATTATGAAAAATTACTGTTATCAGTGTTCTGTATCCAATCAACCTACTGTAAAAGACCAGTGTGTTTAGAGGTGAGCTGATATATGTGTTTGGAAGTGAGTTTTATGGGAATAACTGTCCATCTTGGCAGTAAATTATGCACAGCACACCACAGGACTTTCCTGCATTAGTTGTGACTCAAATGAGAGAAGAGGATATTTGATTTAAAAATAATCCAAATTTGTTTGGATTGCTATTATCAATATGGCAGTTTTTGAGAGCAGAAAGTTAGCTTTAACTCACTAGTTCCAATCCTAGTCATTATGTTAACTGTAATTTGTTTGTTTGTCAAAAAAAAAGCTTAATCTCAATAAATTTCAGCAGATTTGAGAAGTTGATAAATGCAATAGACTTTGGAGTTTTAGCAGCAGGTTCTGAGCGATTGTGTTTATTGAGCTTTTTGGTGTTTCATGACTAGAGCTTCAAATACTCAGGATTTTTCCTTCTATCAAGGCACAATTGTCTAACTGCACAGAAATTAGCCTTTAGTAGATAGAACAATGCAAAAGACAGGGAAAGACAAGGCCCTGGAGTGTGTTCTCTCTTTTCTTGGAGAATTTATTACATTTAAATGGCTGAGTTGGACAGAAAAAATTATCATCATATGCTTTATTGGTTAACTCTTCACAGTTTCATATATTTTAAGACCAGAAGTTTCATTAGATCATCTAGTTGACCTCCTATATCACGATGAATTCTATCCATTTATTCCCACATTGAGCTCAATAACTTATTTAATTAAACCTATATTTCAGAAGGGCATTTATCTTGATTTAAAGATGTGAACAGTTCAGTACTTTCCATATTAATCTTTCACATTTTTTCCTATTAATGACTACTATTATTTCAACACTTATCAATATCCTTTCTTGTCCTTTTTTTAGTTGAAAGTAATCTTTTTTCATGTTACTCCACTGCTTTCTGTAATGTTCTTCATCATTAAAACAAATACTCATTTAATACTTCATATTTTCTCTGTTTTAAGGTATTTATAAATTATTATCAATTTATTTCCAAACCTTCTTTTTCTGTTAATGATTTGTTGGTGACCTTCTTTTTGTAGTTCTATCAGCTTTTTTTCACCCTCTCTCCCAGTAGGTGTTTCTTACTGATATATTAGAGAAATATAGTACATTTTAAACAAAAAAAAATGTCAGGAATAAAATAAATATTGCTCAGTAAAAGAGTATTATTGTTTGGAAAATGAGTGCTTGAGGATCTTGGAAACATACAAATATACTGAAAGCAAAAAACCAAAACACTGCCTGTTGGTTTTCAAATTATTTTCATCTTCATTAAAATTAGGTAAGTTCTGCTGAGATAATAGTAGCGTGCCAAGGAATTTTCTGGTATGTCAAGGGGAGTTTTGAGCAATTGCTCTAAGAAATGAAGATAGGTATATTACACTGTTATGTGAAGATGTCACAAAGCATGGAAAAAATTCTGTCCTTTCTTCCTTTTCCCTAGTGTGGATGACTTTCATAGACTTTCAAATAGTAAAAAAAAAATAAACTGACTTCACACACGCATATCAGACACTGAACTCTGTAAGGTATGAGTCCTTTAAGACAAATTAAAAATAACTCCATAAATAAAGCTTATTTATTCATCTTACCTGTCCTGTTGCAAAAGGACATTGGAAGGTTCAGAAACTCACGTTATTTAATTGAATAACCTAACAATAATATTTAATCCGATGTCCTTATCTATAGGAATGGCCTCTGATATCCTCTATTTGTAAGCTCTCAGCCAAAGTCAAAATACTGAATAAAATGTTAAGAAGATTTGTGCCCATAGCTCACTGCCTAGTACAGTTTAATTGTATTCTGATCCATTACATAGGACTTCAGAGAAACCTTTATTTATTATTTGTCTATTTATTATTTATTATTTGTCCACTTATTTAAGTTTCTTCAATTGGTTGTCTGACAAAAAGCTGAAAAGGAGGAACTGTGCTTTGGCATCTCTTCATGTAGAGAGGCTATACCCAAAAATGACTAATTTCATGTTTAGAATATTACTGGGGGATTTCTTTAGTTTTGACTAAAGTTTGCAGATCTATGTGCATTTTCAAGGCTGTATTCTTGAGCTATGGACCAGAAAAACAATCTTTCATAGAACCTTTCAGATTTCTTGATTGGGGCCTGTTTTCAAAGGCATACTTTGAAGTGAAGATATCTTACTGGCAGATGTATGTGAAAATATTTCTGCCTAAGTGAATTTAGAGTTCTCTCCTGTTTTCACCCTTGATGCATAAAATGACTTCTGTATTTTAAAATTCTTACAGCTACTCATTTAAACTACTACTGTGACAATATGTATCTATGTTGAGATTTCTCACTGAGCCATTGGTTAGACAGAAAAAGGTATTATTGTGGGTAAAATAAATAAATCATGAAATAATAAAATAATGAAAAGGAGAGCACTTCCTGTGACAAACTTAAAATCTTTATAGCTACTTTATCCTGCACATGTATAAAGATTCAAAGTTCTTCTTAATATCAACCCTGCCTATTTTTACCTGTGGATGATAAAGAAAAAAAAGTCTCTTTCTATTGTAACTATCTAATTAGCCATGTTTTTTTAAAAAAAATATGGTAGGCCCATTCACTATCACTTAGGAGTATTTCCTCTCTTTAGTATAATTTAATTTGACATCCAGGTAAGTCAGTGTCAAACTATGAAAGTCAAGTTGAAAAAAAAGAAATCTAACCTGACATGTGGACAGTATGTTAGTTGCAGCTAAAGCGTCTTGCTTGTCCATTGCCATTTTGTAGCTTGACTTTTAAATATACTGTGTTGTCTTACCAAATTTGTTTCTCATGTTTGTGTCACATTGAATGTTCAGAGATGATAAGTTGGTAGAATTTTATAATTGTAATAACTCTAAAATGTTGTTTCATTTTTTTTTTTTTTTAATCTTGGACCTATGAAAATATAGAACCAATTAAAATTTATATATTAAGGGCAGGATGTTCGAAATTTTTTGACAGCTTTCAGTGAAATAGCTTGCAAATTTGGTGATTATTTTCAGTTTAAGATACTACTACTCACAGTTTTAACACAAGGTTCATGATAATGCTTTGGGTTTTTTTAATGTTGCAGCACTAGCAGTTACAACATTGACTTATTTTAAAAATAGACTGTGCCTGATTACTTGATTTTTTTTCATTGTCAGCTGATTGTTTTGTCTAGAAAACCTCTCTGAACTTCATTAAATATGTCTGAGGAGTGTCACAAAAGAAAGAAGTGGATAAACTTGAGGAAAAAAAGAATGTTTGTCATAAAGGTTATGCAAAATAGTGAATAATTAGTGTGCTGGGAATTTATCAGTGAAACTCTGTATGTATTGGTGCTGAGACCATACATAATATTTTAAATAAGCGACTATATAGAAAACACTAATATCGTAACATTTTCAGAGAACACATATTTTGATAAAGTATTGTTTGAGATAGAAAAAGGTTCTGATGTCAATAGATATAACTTTAAAATTGGAGAAATTTCATGCTAGGTCATAATATGGACTTGAAGATTTTGTTCTGAGGGCCTCTAAGAAAGACCATGTTTGGTTGGAAACAAAAAAAATATTGACTGGTTTAGTTTTCAAAAGGTGACAGGAATAAAAAACCATAAAAATTAAAAAGCTTATAAAGAAGCCATATGGAGCCACGAAAAGCTCTATAGGAGGCTGTGAGAGAAGAAACAAAACCAATTTTTTTTAAAAAGTGATCTGTAAAGAGTAGTAATTCTCAAGGTGGAAGTGGTAAGATAGCAAAAAAGGACACAGAAGTGACATCAAACAGGCCCCACCGTGCAGGCCTAGGATGGTGCTGTGACCAGCTGGCTTGCTCAACCTTCCCTCTAGACAGTAGAGGACACCAAAGTTGTATAGCTTGAACATTTCCTCTATATCTGTGATTAAAGTGTTTTGGTATCCGAGTCCATTTGATTGTTGCACTCTCATTTTGGTTTGGAACCGTGATGCGTGGTTTCTTACAATAAAGGAATACTCTCTGAATAAGTTTCATTCAGTTTTCTTTTCCAGCACTGTTCAACTCCTTGCTTCCAGTTTGTTCATAGTCTGTGGTTGCAGAGTTCAGCTTAAAATCCTTGGCCTTAGAATAACAAAGCACAGTAAATAAACATTTTTTGTTTGTTTTAACTTGTATCTTTCACTTTGTGGAATAATGCCTTCTTTTATTTTTAAATTTTTTGTAAGAGTCTCTTTTACAAGAGACTGTAGGAAGTTTTTGGATAAAGAAATGATCGTTTAGTCTGATCGATGTTCCCATTGCACTCTTTAGTATTGCAAGATATTTTTCTGAGTTGCTTAATCTCAATTTCTGTTTTGAAATATTGAAGTGCTAGAGCAATAAAGGCGTTTTATATATCTACAAAGCAGTTTATAGTACTGCAATGTGTTTATGTCCATTTCTTGAGTCTTGATATTCTTACAGTTCCTCTAGAAATTCTGTGCAGGAGTCTTTTAATTTGTTTCCATCATCCACAGAGGGACAGTGACAGGACAGAAAAAAACGTCTGTGTTTAAGAATGACAGTTTTCTAGACTTCTGTTTTGTGAATGCTAATAACAGTGTAATTTTACATTGTTGGTGTACAAGAATATAGTAGTGAGACTTGAAATTTCCCAGATTGGTATTAACAGTTGGCACAAACACCACGAAATGTGGTGCAATGTGCAATTCGTAATTGAGAAATAGAAACTAAAGCAATACAAGCATACATATTACTGACTCGAACAATGTAAAGGACTTGACATTTGATAAGAGGTGAAGAACTGTTGCAATACACATACTGGTAACATAAGAACCTTGAAAAACTTTTATACGTACATAAATTTTAATCTGATTAAAACCTATTTGGAATGTCTTAATTTATTTACGTTTTTCTTATCTTAAAAAAAAGTTCAAAAGTTACAAGAACATGTTTTAAAAGCTCCTTGGCAGAAGATGTGGAGCCTGCTTTTGATTAGCTGAACAGAAAATAGGATCTGGTCAAAGTGGAAATCCCTCTGGGACAGAAGGTCTAAAAGGGTGGAGTGATTGTTGACAGTACAAAGTAGAAAGCTTGGAAGGATGACAAATAGGTATATTTAATCTGGGAAGGTAAGAGCAGAGAAGAAAGGGAATTTCATTTCAGAGGTTTTTAAGAGCACAAAGAATGAGTGAGATGCAGGACAAACGATTATTGGTTTTGGTAGCAGCTATATGAAAAATGACATGAAAAATGAAGGCTGAGGACTGAAAAAATATATATAAAATAAACACATAGAGAAAAATCCCTTTTGAAGTACAGTAGGAGAGATTTGATTTTATTGGGTTCCAAGGCAAGAAGGTAGGACAGTGTTTTACACATCACTTCCCCAAGATCTAACTCCCAGAAAGTGCAGAGCCTTAACATGTTTTCAGCACACATCTTATGGATACAAGAACTTCTGTAAGTCAAGGATAATTGTGCTATTGCAGGGTCCCTAATTTGTCTATTTTTATGGAGCACAGGGTTTTCTTTGTTAATAGTAGGATTAAAATTAACTGTATTCCATCATTTTTATCAGAAATAGAGGTACCTTGACTAGAATATTTTTATCAGAGTTAGTAAAAATTAGATATATATTTGGAAGAGGAAATAGTATACATAAATATTTTCCTTGTAAAATTCTTCTTAGGCTCTGAAGACCTTGTGTGTGGAGTATGGGTATGTGTTTGTGTCTTACTCAGAAGAGCAAATAGTTTCATACTGTAATAATCAGTGATTTGCTCCCACGGTAGAACAGGCTGAAGAAAGAAAGTCATTGAGTTTAAAACTTCAGAGAACGATGAGAAATAAGTCTCATTTTATTTTATAGTTTGTCAAAGCTTATTAAGATAAAGGATTAAAACTTTTTAGAATCAGATAAAGTTGGTTCTTTTCTCTTAAGAGGTTGCTGTTCAGATTGTTTTAACCCTTGGGGATTGTACAACTACTTATAAACATGAAAACCTAAACTCTGATTATTAAATTCACACTTTCCCAGCCCTTTTATAGAAAAGAGTTTGTAGAGGAGCTCCTAACTTTAAAACCAGCATAGACAAATGAAAAGGGAAACACAGGGCAAACAGGCAAGTAAACATCATTAATCTTTAACTAATACTTCTTGTAAACCAAGGATTAAATTGAAATGAGAAGTCTAAAAAATATTATTTCCAGAAGATGGCACTCTTATACTTTGTATTTTTGGAGTATACCTTCAGTCACTATCCATAACTCTATATGCACTCCCCTATTTGTCTAAATTATTTAATTATTTATCTGTACACAAAAGGAAGGGTAACATGTAAAACAGAGTAACCTTTGTACAGCCTTTTCTTCTAGAAACAGTACTTATTTTGCCAGCAAGAAGCATCACTAATTGAAACAAATCATTGTCTTTAACTAAAAATTGTACATGGATCTAAATATGTTGTTTTATTTTAAAAAGAAAAGCAGCTCTACTCCCACTCCTAAACTGATAAGTTTATTACTTCCCGCTTGAAGGTAGCACATAAAGGTAGAGAAAAATATTGATAGTTGGAATAGTAAAGAAAGAGTTGCAGTCTTTGAATAGTTAAAAATAAAGTAGAATAGAGGGAAGATGGTTATAATTATGCAATAAATGACACTCCTGAGAGTGATGAACCATGAATAGAAGTTTCACTCCTTCTTCACTAATACGAATTTCATCACTCAGTTCAGGCTTACATCCCTAAACAACCATATTTATTTTCAGCTATGATAAATTTTCTATTTTGCTTTCTAATGTGATACATATTTTCAGACCTAAAAGAATTGTATAACTCTGTTCTTTTATCTGTATCTGAAAAATCTACCACAGATTTTCAAAAATACATAATGCAAAATTCTTACAGTTTTTAGTCCAAAGCTAATTTTTTTCTTTATATTTTAGATTCTGTGATGTGTGTCACCTGACACTGAAGGTGAGGGTAATCCATGTTCTTGTTAATAGATCCCTTGGGGTGGATTATAGTGGAGTGACACTGAATGACTGGTATTTGTAAATATCTATAGGGTTTATTTTAGAACAATTTGATTGCAATGAAAAACAGATATATAGCCATTTTGGTTGCAATTTTCTATAGTAATATGGCAATATGAAAGCATAAAACTGTAACTCACTTTAAGAAAATGTAGGGAGAAAAAGGAAGAAAGAGAAAGAAGGGTAGGAACAGAAAGATACATAATCACCACCCATGGATTTACAATGGGTGCTATTGATTGTTGCCATACATCACAGTGATGATTGAAGGATCTGTCAGGGGTGGGCATCAAATACAAAGCCTGGTGGGTTGATATACACTGAGGTTCAGGTGGAAATGTCCAAGCACCTCACCTGGGAGTGGGGGGAGTTTTACACTGTCTTTTGATCACATGCAGTCCTCTGGTGGAAGGCCTCAGAAATGACTCTGGGGGCTTTTCAGGGGCTGGTTTATGACACCTTCTAAGACTCAACAGCTGCCTCTCACCTCCATAGAGGGGGGAGGAGAGTGGGGCTTGTGTGTAAGGGAGGGTAATTTGGCATGATGAAAAGCACCATCCTGTCTCCGCAGGGTCTGCCTCTATCGGCCCCAAAGCCCAGTCTGTAGCCTCTGGCAGTGACAAGTTCACCTCCTCTGTCTTGTGCAGACCAGAGGTTTGCCATCACACACCCAAAACCTCACCTCCTTCTCCTCAGGAAGTTGCAAAGGTGGCCTCAGCAAAGCATCCTGGTGCCTCCACAAATGGACAATTTGTTTTGAGTCATAGTCCAGTCTTTCACATGATGTTATAACTAAGGTGATTCAAAGATCAAAAAATAAAGGTCTTAGTGCTATGCATAAGGAGTCAGACCTTGCATACAGCAATTAATATAAGTCAGCAAAAAGACACAATTTTTCAGATATGTATTATTTACAGAAGAATAAGCAATACATTTAAAGACACTTATTAATCCAGTTAATTAATGCATTTCTTTGTACATTAGGAATATTTTTGCAAGAAATATTTTAAAAAAATCTACAATCATGCAGAACTGTATGAATTGAATTAGAACTGTTTAGCTAAGTAACATTCATCTGTTCAGTAGGCTTTATGTCCGTTCGAAAGTTTGTGACGTGATATTGCAAAAGAACTCATTAATGCTATGTAAAGGTAGCTCTGATAGTTTTCTACAATTTTGAACATTGTAACCTACTTAGCTGTATAAATGTTTTTTGAGCTATTTACATAATAATTATTTGTGCAGAATCCCTGCTGATGTTTTTTTTTGCCATTGCTATTGAGCTCATGTTCGAAGGGCTGTTCGGGTAAACCTTTCTGAGCTGGAAATTTGTCTGTGGAATACAGATTCCATCAGTATTTGTAAGATCATGGGGGTTTTTGGGTAGAATTAAAATAGAACAGGTTCCTGAGGTACTACTTCTTCATTTTTATTTTCTAAAGAGTCTAGGAGAAAAATCTTTAAAAAATTAAACAAATACATAAACATTAAATTCTACAAATTGTGCTATTGTTGGTAGCAATGGTGTCAATGAAGAGTGTAGCACTTTGAGACCTTGGAAGCCCTCAGCTTTGTTCTGTAGGAAACATGAATTCATCTTGCCATGTTTTGCATGGCAATGAACAATGAAAGCACATTGCAAATTCTCCCCTTCCACACAAGAGGTGGATGTGGGCTGATTCAGGCTTGAAAACTATGTAGTCATGTTATTTTTGTTGTGTTAGTACAAATGTAATTATAAATGCTGTTGGAACCACATAGATAATTGCACAGGAGTCTGTACTATTTCACATGACTCACTGATTTAGAGAGCACTTATTCTGGGATGTGTGTATATATCTGCTTGTTCAGTGAAAATAGTTTTATGAGGCTGCACAATTCACGTCACTCCTCTGAATCTCTTTAATCTCCCTATCCAAAGACCATAAATGCAATAAGTTCAAGGTTAACAACATCACAGGGAATTTTAAGGCCTACAGGGAAAAGAAAGGATCTAGTATCTTCTGTTGGAAGCAAGAAGAATAATCTTCTCTCTTGCCAGTTTAGATTTAATTTAATTTTATCTATGCAATTTGAATCACATGCTAAGTTTCATTCTATTTTATGCTGATTTAAGCTTTGATATATGACAAATATTTCTGAATTTCTATTATGGTAACAATAGGTGTTACTGTTTCTTATTAGAATATATAGTATTTCTTGACCTGTGCTGCATTTTTTTTTTTTTTTTAATTTTGATCATTTCCCTTACCAGTAAATTCTATGTCCCAGTTTTTAAAATGCCACAGTTAAAATCTAGTCCACAACAGTTACATCTCAAATCTTCAACCTTGGATAACCTGTGTTACAGGTAGCAAAGCTCTGGAAAAGAAAAAAAATAATAGTTCCTTCTGCTAACTTCTCTTTTTTGCAAGTACATTATAGTCAGGAGAATGGCTTATTTTGAGACTGTGATTATTGCAGACTGAAGTTCTTTTAAGTGAAATGTGGTATGGCATATCGTGTATGAAACTCCTCTTTACTTATCCAGTCTTAGAAATCAGAAAGATATCCTAAATCAGCTCTCCTTTAAATGAAAGGGGTGGTCATGCTCCTCCTTTTATAGCAGCTCATTTAGTTCCTATCTTGATGAAAGGCATCCATCTGTGAATATCCTACATGGATCACAGTTCCCTAAGTAACACAGATGCAAAAGAAGCAGAGGGAAATGGAAGATAATACTAAATTTGTGTTGTTTAGCATTAATGAGCTCCCTGTTGATCACACAGACTATTGTAGGTCATAATAAAACTAACTTTCTTTTTGCACTGTTAGTCAGGCAATGCAGCAGCGGGCATCCTGAAAACTAGTTCTTCTGTCAGAGAATGGAAAGTTCAGTGTGAAATTATTAATTTCACTTCTGATTAAAACCAAAATAGAATCTAACATTTGTTAATTGAATGTAGTTCATTTTCCCCTGAAAAACTAAGTGGCAGTGTTAGTTTCATGTTGTTTCATGACTGCAGATCAATTACTATATACAGAGTCAAAAGAGGATTATCAATTTGTTTTTGCAATCTTTCTTTTGCAAACCTGTATTGTCCATCACATCTTGCAATTTAGACACACTTCCATTGTTCAGTTGCTTGGTCAAATATTTGAGGTCTTTCCAGAAGAATTTTGCTTGGTGCAATTCCAAATTGCATCTTTGGAAACATCAAACCTTTAGAATAAATCAAACAACAAATTACATCAGTTGTACCAGCAGTGCAGCATGATGCTTTCTAAGGCATTCTTCAAAACAGAAGTTGGAATAGTTTCAGAATACCTTAAAGTTAAGAAATAACAGAGCCATGTTCAAAAACCCATCTTATGTTCCAATTGTTAATTAGAAAATGAAAAATGTATAAGATAGAATACATATAAAATTCCACACCTAAGTTTTTAACTTGGCAATGAAAGGAAGGAGTCTGTTACATATCTGGGATCCACATACATTTCAGGCAGGTGAATATGTTACATCTGACAAAAGTGCCTGAACTCTGAAGAAGGACTTGCCCACAATGTTATACATAGAAATACTAAGTATACAATTTGCACACCCCCGCCCCCCGCCAAAAAAAAAAAAAAAAAAAA
>VZSE01006883.1:890836-1024427 GCA_013398275.1 Promerops cafer
AAAAAAAAAAAAAAAAAAAGAAAAAAGAGGAGTGTGAAGGAAAGAGGAAGATACAACAAACTACAAAATATCAGGCAAGATACATAATAAAAAACATCTAATAAAACATTCTATTGATTTGATAACTCATCAGTGAATTAAGGAGAACCACATGATATTTCTTCCTCTATCCTATAGGGATATTTCTATATTCCTATAGGGATTCCTGTACTCCTCCCAGGGACATATCTTGAACACCACTGTGCAAGATAATCCACGTGAAAATATCCAACACCCTTCTTGGGCGTGACTGTGCAGAAATCAATTCGGGAAACTGCTAGCTAAGATATCTGATCATTATTACCTTACTCTCTTTACTCCATTCTTTGCCTCATCTCTCATTATACATTTTTACTAATATCTAGGTTCGGAGCTATTTAGAACAGAAGCTTGCTTTTTGATTACTTGTCTTTACAGTGCCCAGTACACTAGAGGTCTGATCTGTGATTGAGGTACAAATAAAAGAAAAATCAGAACTAGTTCAATAAAATGAACCCCTGATATGGCATTCTCTAAAATTACCCAACTCCTCTGAAATCAGTAGGTGTAATTGTAGTTACTGTCCTAAGCATAAGTATGGGTACAAAGGCCTTTTCTTAACTTGGGAGGAGGTGTGGAAATTTTCAGGAAGTTGTAATTAGCCTCATAGCTCAATGACATCTGTAGCCAAGATTTATAACTGAATTCCCTATCCAGAGCCAGAACTAGTTTCTTATAGCACTGTCTTCCACAATGTGAATGAAATAATGAATTGGACATTGTTTGCTGGCATTTTTTTAGATTCTTGTGCCATTCCTGCAGTATATTGAGAAACTTCTACATGGCAACCCTGACCTCCAGCTAATACCAACTACCCACCCAAGTTTCAAAACCCCTCATGAGTTTGTTGACAGTGTATTCTATCCTGTTGCATAGATTACTGAACACATTAAACAAGATAAGTATGAAGTCCAGAGGAATACCTTTCATACCTACCTGCCTGCTGGGCTTCAAAGTATTGAATGTTACCTTTTGCATTTGGCAGTCCAGCCAGCTCTATCCTCTGTCCACAGTGTACACATCTTGTGCATGTCTACCCAGTTTAAATACAAGGATGATGTAGAAAATCAAACCAAAAACCTTCCTAAAATTTAGGCAAACAACATGCACTGTTATCCTCTTTTATCATTCAATCTTGAATAGCAATCAGGATAGTCAGTGACAATTTGCATTTGCTAAAAGCTCATGTTGACTGTTTCCAACCACCTTATTTTCCACAAGATGCGTAGAAATCATTTCCATGGGGACTTTCTTCATAATCTTCTAACAGACTGAGGTTGGGATGACTGCACATTAGTTGTTTTGCTCTCCTTTCTACCCCTTCTGTCTTTCACAATCAATGGAAATTGAAAGAAAAAAAACTGTTTCTGTGTTGTAAATCTAGAAGTCCAGTGTTGAGGAGTATAGCACTTGGCATGACTTAAGTCCTAGTTAGAACAGCTCTTGGCATAAGCCCATGAACTTTACTAGGAAAGTAAGCAGAAGATTGAAGGTTATCAACCACTTGTCCCAAATGACAAGTTAGGTCAAGGTAGAGGATAGCCAAGCTATAAAAACAACCTGCTGATAACCAAGAAGTGCAAAAGCATCAGAGATTGTGAGAAGCGGGTTGTGAGTGCCAACAACAGAAACAACAAATCTCGGAGTGACCTTCCTATAAATAAGGACACATAAGAATACTGGGATAGACAAGAATTTCTGAAAAACTCTCTGTGAAAGGAAAGCCCACAATCCTGCACCAGAATCCAAGCACATCTCTCTAAGTCACAGGGAAGTCAAAGTACAGAAAAGAGTCCAATGGACCCTGTGGTCCTGCCCCCTGACCATGATTATGCTGACTGTGGTTGGTACTGCAACACGCACCTGTCCAAACTTTCTCCAGGACTGTTCTATCTCTCCTGAAGGACAAGAGAAATACATAAGAAAATCTTGCATTAACGTGCCTGACTACTTTCCCCCCCTGCACCATCTGCTTCACTGCACAGAAAAGTAGTATTTGTAAAATTTAATTCATCTGTGATTTAATTGCTTTGGTATCCAAGTCCATTTAGCTTCCATAATGTCATTTGGTCTCAAACCATGACAAGGAGAAATAAACACCTCCCACAGGTCGTCTATATGCAAAAAGAGATCAAGGGAGCAGACTACAGTTATCAAGTGACAATGTGGAATGGGCAGGAGAAGAAATCTAGCTGTACCTGCTCGAGTAGTACTGTTTTTTTTTTTTTTTTAAATAAAATCAGGCTAAAATCAATCCATGTATCTTCCCTGTATGCTGTTTCTGTATAATTTTTTTTGTATGTCCATTGCATTACTGGTCAAAATGAAAAATTCTTTACTGGGCTACAAATGGTTGCAAAAAGCTTTATGAAAATTGTCTGATCCCAAAGTATCATCAAAGTACAACCACCTTCTAGTTCTAAAATGGATGGCACTAGCAATTAAGACAAATAAAACTGCTTTTGTCTTATTACACCAAATGTTTATTTTTGGTTTTAGCTACTCTGTCTGCAAACTAAATGGTAAACAGCCTAATGTACCATACAAAAATTGCATTTGAACATGTGGGAGGGAAATAAAACTGTGTGAAACTAAGATGTTTTCTGTGCATGCTCCATAATATTGACACCCTCTCCCTAAAAGAAAAAAAAAATCCACGTTGTACTGGCTAACAATTTGCTTTCCAAATTGCAGCTAATACTTTTTTATATGCAAAGCAACATGATCTAATCCCACAGTTGTCATTTAGATAAAGTCCTATTTCAACACTTCAGCTTTCTGTGTATGGACTATTTGTGAACATTTTAACATCTATCATAGTCAAGTGAAATAGAAGGTAGTTTTCAAGACTGTGGATTTGCATCTTATTTAACCTTCCAGATTACCTCCTGATTATCTCATTTAATATGAACTGGTCTTACAGATTTTGGGGGCACTGATCTCAGATGTTCTTATTTATTCATTTATTTTTATTACAATTTCTGAAGCAAAATATTATCCTAAGAATTATGAGGTTTTTTCCCACTAGAAAGTCCACAAAAATAAACTCACAGCAGATACCAGACAATCTCTATTGCACAAAAACCTTTCATTTTTCTTACACCAGTCAAATTGTCCATATAAACATGGTCTTATTTTCTAGATCATGTTATTCTTTCAGTTTTTAGTTTTTCTGGTTACTTAAAACCTAATTAGAACAAGAAGACACTGCAGCTAAGACATTTGAAGAATATGAAATAACTTTGGAGAAATGTTATTGTCGCATTCATGTCAATGAACTCTGGTCTTAATACCAAGTGGAAAAAAGCAAAAAACTAAAAACAAAACAAAACAAAATAAACCCCAAAACAAACAAAAAAAACCCCACCAAAAACCAGTCAAACAGCCCCCTATACACACTGTAACTTGCATGAAAGAACCTGAAAAAAGGATAAAGAAGATATTTCAAGTGTCTGTTCTGATGGTTAGTGTGCTTGATCACTTTAGAATTGCATTTAGAAGGAGTTACATCTTTTCAGCAGAGAAGGACCAAGAGCTACGGTATCCATTCGTTTAGACCACCCAGGTAGACCAAAGTGAAGAAACCCATTTGTGATGTACCAACTTCCTTGACAAACCTGAGTCTGCTCAGCTCATAAGCCACCAATCAAAACCACCAAACAAAACTCCTACAAAATCATAACTTGATGTTTAATACCTCAGGGGTGGAACATATTTTAAAATTGAAGATTATTGCTTTCCTGAGTCTCCTGATACTTGAATAGCATGAATAAGTGAGATACAGTATTAGAAAATGTTGTGTAAGCATTGAATTTCCTTTGCAATGCTTACCTTGACACTGCATTTGATTTCTTTTCAAAGTTTTTAAAGACTTGCTTGGTGTGAGTGATTTCAGTGTTGTTTTCAAGATAGTACAGTAAGTTTTGAGAGAAAGGACATTGATACTGAAAATCGGTTCTGTATACACAAAAAAAATTATGTTTAAAAGCCTCCTCAGCTAACACAAACCAGCAGATCTTTAAATTTTATATAGTTCCTAGAAAAGAGAAAGAGCTGGTAACATTTATTATGTAAGTTTGGGGTTTTCTCATTAATAAAATGCAGTGTTTTTGGAAATGTGTTTTTTTCATAGTTCTTGGCACGAAATTCAGATTCTGGAAGAGAACCTATTCAATTTACTTAGTCATTTTACCCGTAAGAAGTTAGCACTTTAAAATAACTTTAACTGTCTCCTTTATTAGGGCTTTGGTGAAGGGTTTTAAAATTTTACAACATTTTTAATCACCTAGCTTCATAGACATTATTGCTCAATTCTTATTTTGTGTATAATGTAGACCCCCTCAAAGAAAAGAATAACAGGCTGCCTTTAAGCTCTCTGCTTGAAATTATGCTTGGAAAGAAAAAAAAATTCTTGATTTAAACTTTAAATACCTTTTAAAGGACTGTCAAAACACCAGTACTTTTAAAGGGTTTCTAATCTATTTTTAATCTCACAGAATTTCACTATTTAAATGCTTGGTGAGCACACCAAACCATACTCATTGTTTTATCCGGTAGTTCCCTTGTTAACTCTCCTTTTTCAAGGAAATTCTTTAACTTGTTTTTACTGTCTTAAAAAAAAAAAACATAAAACAGAAAACAGTAAAGCCGCTTCTATACAGTGAGAGTATAACATGCAAGGAGTTTAACAGTACCTTGAGTCAGCTTTGTACAAATAGATAAATGAAATCACAGACTATCCTTCACAAATACTCTTTCTCTAGGTGACTCAGTGTAAGCAGTTGTCTTGCTGAGGATGCTCTGTGGAGGTAGGTTGTAATATAGGCAACTAAACTTTAAATCCTGATCATGTGGGCCATTTTGAGACTTTCATAGCCTTACCAAAACATTCATACACATTTCATTGCAGTGTCTGTTTTTACACGTACGTTAGTATCATAATATTAATCCTATTTCATCTGGGGTATTTAATGGGATAAAAGATAAAAGAAACAGCAAAGTATTATAGCTAGATAAAAACACTAGTGCACTTTGCAGATGGGTTATAAAATGTTCTCAGAGGATCCTGACTCAAAGCCACCATCTGTTTTTACAGAAGCTTAATAAGAACATATTACATAGTCACTTCAGGAATAAACCACAAGACATCTTGCAAGTTTTCAGTGCTCAAAACAAAGTCACAGAGCACAGTTCATCTCTACTTAAAATTCACCAAGGAAACCTGGACTACTTAATAACTGTAAACTTGCAAATCATGTAGTAGGCAACATTTCAAGGTAAATTTTTCAAATTATGTGGGAAACATATCCAGATCACTCTAGTTATAAATAATACAATCTGTTATGATAGATGATAAAGCCCAAGGTTTGATTTCGTTATATAAAATACAGAAAGCACAAACACTCTAATTTTTAACAAGGTTGTTATTCTTTCTCTGCATCAGCCTATCTGAGCTCAGTTCTACTCCCTGCTGTATGACATTGTTCATCAGGCAACCTTTCCTAGCATTCAAGGGTGTTGCCTACAGAGAGGGAATATTTTTTTTTTTAAATCTACAGTGCTCTCATACTATATTACTACTCTACAATACTCTACTACTCTACAATACTTTCAGCATAACAGAAGGGTTGAATGATCATTCTCAGATATTTCTCTTCATTTTATCTACTGGGAATACTTACTTTTGCCTATATATTTCCCCTTTCTAGAAAGTAACATAGCTTACAGGTAGTCCTACTAATTACAGTGAGGCTGCACAAAAGTTTTTACTCTGTTTTAATAAAAAAAAATGTTTTAAAAGAACAAGAAACTCTTAAGCAACAAAGGGAAGATGTATTCAAAGCTTATAAACTCTTCTTGAAAACAGTACTTTGTGAAGTGAACACAAGAAAAAATTAACTGGTGTCACACTTCTGTTATGATTTTAAGTTGTTATTTGGTTGGAAAACAGCAACAACATTAAGTTCTTCAGGTCAGAAAGGGGGAAAAGCTAAATAAAAACCAGAATGGGCTATGACATGCAAGCAGATCATAATCATAAAACTGCCTGTGTTGGGAGGGACTAAAAAGATCATCTAGTTCCAACTGCCCTGCCATGGACAGGGACAACTTTCACTAGACCAGATGTGCTCAGAGCCCCATCCATCCTGGCCTTGAACACTGCCAGGGATGGGGCATCCACGGCTTCCCTGTGATACCAGTTCCAGTGCCCCACCATGTAGGAGGAGCAAGAACATAGCATATTGAATATTGCCTGAGCGTCTCATAACTGGAGATTACTTCTTGCTATGTGTTGGCAGAAAGGAAAAGGGAAATCTCTTCATTCTGAGAGAAATGAAGGGGATTAATTATGACACCTGTGCCAGAGGAGTAGAAAAGCAGGCTAAAAGGAACGTGAGTCTGAAAGCTACCTTGAAAATTCATGTATTATTTCTTTTTCTGAAATTACATTCCTGCATCAGTTATCTATATTCCATAAAGATATTTGTGAAGCTTTTCTAAAATATCTCCATGGCTGGATATTTTGTAACCTAGCCAGACAACTTACTCTTTGCATTATTACACTTAAAATTGGAAAATGTGTACATTAATGATTATTTTGTGTACATTGGGCTGTATTTTGAGAACATTACTTTCTGTTCTATCCAAAATATACATTAAATATGATTTATTCCCTGTCTCTCTGTAGTTTGCCTTAACTTAATAAAATATAATTGGCAGGTCATTGGCATCATCCAAATCATTAAGGAAAATATGAAGCAACCTACGCAATTAGGAATAGTAGGAAGATTATACTTAGTCTTAAAAACATTAACATTTTCAAAAATATTGAAAATGTCAAGAAGTCTGATTTAATAACCAGTGCAAAGAAAGGATTCATAAATAAAGAAAAAGAAAGAAATTATCTGTGTCAAATGAGACTGGAAAGATATATTTTATTGGTCTGAAGCAGGATTGTAGCACTGAGGCTGACATCAAGCTCAGAGAAAAGTAAGTGACATGGAGAACAGGGCCATAAAGAAAAGATGATTGAAACAAGAGCTGCAGGAAAGAATGGAAAGAAGAAATTAGTATTCAATCAGTTCTGAACAAGTTAAATTTAAACTGATAGCATGAAACAAGAAAGGATCACAGGGAGAGGCTAAAGGAGAAAGAAAGCCCGAGAGCTGAAAAATCTGTGTGAGATATTACCATAAGAGTTGAAGTCAGAGACCTTGAAGAAGAATTAATCACTCTCAGAAAGCATCCAAAACAACTGAACATGCCAAAGTACAGAACCTTTCACATTCTTTCATTATCTGGTTACTATTTTTGAATGTGTATTTTTGCTGAACAAATGGAGGAGCCTCTAGTTTAATTAGTTTTATAATTTAGTACCTTTCCTTCTTAGTAAATCCCCTGAAACAACAGGTAGCTGTCTTATGAAAGTAAACTTGTGACTATTCATGTAGCACTTACGATATGTACAATTAAAAATGTTGCATTTGTGGACTCCCAACATTTGAACTTTTTTGCTTCAATGAGATTTTAGGTCTAATTACCAGAACAAATGACTGTTCATCTACAAAGGTCTTCAAGACAGACCACTTACTGTTTGTTCTTAGACCTGGTTGCCAGGATAAAAAAGGTGATTTTAAAAGATAACTATTTTTTTGCTAATAAAAATTTATTCTGTTGAACAGCCTTTCAAATGGGTAAAATAATGAGTCTTCATTATTTTTAAGCTCCTGCTGATTTTTTTACAGAGCCTACCAATGCCTTTAAAATAAAGTATATTTGTTCCTTACCTTTTAAAAATTCAACTTATCATTTAAAAATGCATCTGGTTTATCTCATATTTTGGCAACAAGTAATGTACAGATTCTTCCTGCTTTTGATGACAACCTAATATTAACTGTTTGTGATTTCTTACTTTTGCAGTCAGATCATAACTGGGGAATAGAGTCTGAGAAAATATAGCAGAATTTTTTCATTAGCAAAGAAGTGAAAATTAATTCTTAATTGCAGGAACAGAACTTCTTAAAAAAGATATTTTGCTTTCCTATTATCAGTTTACTGCTAGCATGATACATGATATAAATGTTGAGAGGGTTTTATCTATCTATCTATCTATCTATCTATCTATCTATCTATCTATCTATCTATCTATCATCTATCTAAATACAATTTGTCACCAAATTTTTTTTAATAGAACCTACTTTTCAAGTATGGTGTCAGATCTTCCTCATGTCTACATTACTCCAGTTAAGTGCATTGAACTCCCTCAGCTCTCCAACCATGAGAGAAAAAATTCCTGGAAGTTAGCTGGCCAAAAAGTGTAAAACAATACCTATAACATAATGATGAATTCTTTTTCTTGAGGGAGTAGGAATTTATCTAATCCTAAATATCTTATAAAACCTGTCAGTCAGTATTAGGCTGATGCAATATATGTATTCTTCTTATGTCCTTATCTCAAAAGTACTGTTAAAATTTGTATCTTAGGAAACTGACATCACAAATGATGTTTCATTATCAAAATAAAGTTTCATTACAAAGCCCCAGTGGAAGACAAAAAAATGCTTCCCATGAACTTAGCAAACAGTTGTATATACACATGTATATTTATTTTATAACATCCATACCCACACATGGATGGATGTCATCCATGAGAAAAAATCCACATGAAATAGAAATAAACCAAAGGGCATCGTGGTATCATTGTTATAATAATCACCCTCAGAAATATACTTTTCCACCTTATTTTTCATCAGTTCATTTGAAGTAGTTTTATATATTCCATCTTACATTCAGAATAATAGTGAGCTCACTGGTACTCTACAAGGGAATTATCCGCTGCTGGCACTGGTGTGATAGGAAGTAGCTTCCCATGTTTCTTTCAACCCTCTCCATATAGACAACATCACCTATATTTCATGAAAATTCCCTTTCTCCCTGTCTTTGTACTATATGGCCATGCAACAGGGATTGCAGGTAGAAAGCAGATGAACATCAGGGACATTCTTTTGGAAATTAGGCATTACTCATTTTGTGCTTCATTTTGATAAAGATGATGGAGATATTGCATAAATCTGCGGATCTGTATTCCTTTCAGATGTCAGCAGTTTATCTTGTTTGTTTTTTGTTTTTTTTTTTCAGAATTCCTCGTAGTAAGCATGATAAGTGTGGAATAAATTCTTTCTTTGAGTAGTGATGAGGACAAAAAAACCAAAGAAAACAAAAAACAAACAACAACAACCAAAAAAAACCCAAACCAGAAGCAAACCAAAACAAAACCCACAAAAAACTCTAAAACAAACAAACAAACAAACAAAACACAAACCCAGGAAAGATTATGCAGTATCTGCAATCTTACTTTTTCTTGAAATTTGAAGTCTCCAAAGAGAACCTCATATTCTAACATGACTCCTGACACACAGTATTTACTCCGTCATCCTTACATTACTGAGGTGTCAGACTGAAAAAAGAATCCACTCTCAAAAACATGTATGTTGGTATATATTTTCCTTCTCAACTCTTCTGCTTACATAGTTGAGAAGGATGTTGCATGTTCATTACTGTCTTTCATAACTGCAATATCTTAATAATTTGTATTGGCTTTTTTCCTGAATAGGCATATTTAGTAGAGCTTTTTGATCCTCTCCTATGGGAATGTGTGAGCCTTAACTCTAGTAAAGGTACAAGTCCATCTTTAATTGTAGTGCTGTTAAATGTGCTCCTGATGTGGTGCTTTTCCCTGATGCATGTTTGATCTACCAGAACCTTTCTGTTAGGTTGCCTGAGAGTCCCATTGAGGAATACAGAATTTGGGTTTACTTCATCAAGCACAATAATTCAGTAAAGCATAAGAGCACAGATAACCGGTATATTCAGAAGAAAACCATATGTCCTTCAGTACAAACAATTGCTTACAGACTTTGAAAATGCATATTACTGTCCAAAACAATCCACATATAACAGGTAGAATCAGGAGGTTTTTTTTCCACAGGGTAAAAAACCCATCACTTACACAATGTTCTGTCTGTGGGGAGGAACAAATCGAAGGTTTTCACAACCAAGTAAAAACATAAATACACTAAGAGCCAATCTTTTATTTTTCAATATGAGAAATTTTGGTCACATAGAACACACCTTCATGGAACAATGTGTTTCTTCAATACTCCATTTTTAATACCATTTTTCATTTCTTCATTCAGTTGGAAGGGAAAAAAAAAGAAACCAACACAAAAAGCCTACACACCTCTTACTTTGCAGTGATGTCTACTTTAAAAGTTAAGTCACTGTAACTTAAGTGAATGTCATTATATAGATAGTCATTCAAGCTGAAACTGTCCTTGGCAGCACTGTACAGGGCAATCTTTCCATAAGAATAAACAATTCTCAAACAATTTCTCCAATCTATTAGGCACAAACATATTTTTTTGTCAGCATGAGGCATACATGTTTCTTTTCCAATTATTTTTATTCCTTTCACAAATGTTTATAAATGTTTATCAAGGACGAATCTGAAGAATTCTGTATCTGTATGAGTGCTCTCCTCTCTCTATTCTACACTTTTTCAGCACAGTAAGGTGTTACCAGTATCTTTAACAATCTGAATTCACATCTAGTTTCTCCCTGAGCCTCTAATGTCACACAAAAACTTTTAGCAGTTATGGACTTTCAATACTGGTATTTTACAACAAAATTCAATAGGTGTCTGCAGCAAGCAGAATTAGAGAACTGTTTTTTACAAATGAAGAAACGGGGTAATAGTTATTCACTATGTTTTCCTCTGGCAGAAACATAGATGAAATGTGTTCAGCAAGCTTACCCCACTGTAATGTGGTTTTTATTCCATGCATCTTGCATGGGACCAGTTGTTGATAAATGCTGCATGCTGCAGCTCTTCAGCACTCAGGCCAAGCATTAAGATACACATATAAAGTTTTCACTTAGCAGAGAGCTGGCTTTTTTCTGATTACATTTAGCTTTTAGCTTGGTCTTTTTTTTGTGTGTGATATGACCTGGTTCCTACCCCTATTTCTAGAAGGAATCTCAGTTCCTGCCTAGACTGGGATTCTTCTTTCCTGTAAACCACAGCCAGGGTGTATAGGGCTGCTGTCCATCTTAGTGCTCACCCTAGAAAAGGGAAAGAACAGGAGATAAATTGTATGTGTAGTTTATCTGGATGTGTTTTACATATACAGAAACAGAAAAGACAATCAACTGCTTACAAAATCCACCAAAATGACAAATTGTGGATTAATTTAAGTGAAACTGACAAAGGAGGAGAGATTAAATCAAGAAGCTTTCTAAGAATAGGTAAATATAGACAGATAAAACAATAAAGGTACAAAAAAATGAAAAAAAAAAACTTACTTCTAAGTTTCTTTGATCACCCAGAGGTAAAGGCAACTATTTTATATAAAGTGTTACTTACAAAAAAACTGAGGAATAAACAAAATTAAAGAATATCTGTTAAAAAAAACAAGCAGATTTAGAGACCTTTCTTCAGATTACTTTTATGAGAAAAAAGTTAACTCCTTATCCAACTTAAACTTTAGTGCATGAATCATCTCCATGTGGTTAAAGAGCCAAATCAAAATTACTGTTTGCTGTCTTTAGCTTTTGCTCTCCTCACTATGTAATCTCCAATATATTTCCACTCTGTGAACAGCTGTTTTGGAAAATAAAAATTGCTTTTTACACATGGCAAAATCCATGACACTACACTGAACAAAAAACGTCTAAGTCTTGCCCTTTCATGCTTCTCTCAGAACAGCAAATTTTAAGTATTCATAGAATCATATATATTTTATTTACACATGCACATATACACATGAACACATTGCAATATAGAAGAAAAAATGTACAGAACAGAATACTTCAAATCTATGTACTAGTATTTATAAAATATCATTATGAAAGTTGTTTATGTAGTTTTCATTTAATCTCTTTGTACAAACGTTATATTTTTGTCTGTCTCTTTGTCATCTCCATTGTTACATTTATTCACAGTCAGCAGAAGGGAAATAGACAACACTTAGGTACTGAACTGATTAAGATAAAATTTTCTGCTTATTATGAGTGTCCAGTCTAAGATATCATTATTTTTAAAAGTCTTTAGCATTTTTATTAGTAAATAATAGAAAATTTAATTGATTTCTATTGCATAAATGAATTTTCATCTTTTCAGAAAAGCTGTTCCCAAATCTGACACCCATCAAATGAACAAACATGTTAAAACCATGTCATAAATAATGATAATGTCTCAGCATCAAGCAGCTCTGTAGAAGGAGAGCAAAATGACCTTAAATGTTTAACCTTGATTCACATCAGAATGAATCCTAATCTAAGGTAAAGAGTCTGTGAAAAATTATTCAATGACCGTACATGAAAACCTAGACACAATGTCAATACTTCTGTGTTCATATTTCTGTCTCTTCTTAAGTGTTTTTAGGAACACAAGGTTTAAAAAAAAAAGCAAAATTTGAATTTCATGGAATTAGACAGAAACTCAGATTCTTTTTAAGCAATTATTCTTCTGCAAATTTATTTAATTGCTTTAACTTTTGTTTAAGCATTTTTCAGAAGTTCCTATGGTAATATACTCCACAATTCTAGCAATGCAGGAGGTACAACCTCTCTTAGGCTGTTTTGAAACAGTTTATATCTTCCCTACTTCATGAACAGTAGTTCTCATATAGTTCAAAATAAGTGGTTAGTTCCTAGTTCACATTTTTGATGTTACATAAGTTTTTATAAACCCTTACCATTTCCCTCTTGCATTTTCTAGATTTAGTTGTCTCCATATGTCAGTTGCTCTTTATACAAAATATTTTTTTCTATAGTCTTGGGTATTTTTGTTACTTTTCCAAGAACCCTATATAGTCGTTTCTGATGTTCTTTGAGATATGAGGACAATAAATGCACAATTGTTTATTATATAGGTGTGGTAGGAATTTGTAAATTTGATATTATGGTGTTTTCTTCAGCATTCTATATTATAATTGAATATTTTAAGTTGTTTATCTCTTCAGGCACTTTAATCACTACTGCTCTGAATATCTTTGTATCTATAGAAAATTTTTTTCTTGTCATGAGTGAAGAGCTGAGGGGAACCTGTGGAACTTTAAAATATTTTTACTTGACAAGCGACTGCCATCTCAATGTTAAAGTGTTCTCTTTCCTCACACTTTTCAGTTTCTCTTCTTCTAATACCCAGTGTTCAAAGAATTATAAAGGTATAGAGTGAGCATAAATAGCATAAGTGTTAATTCCCTGAAAATACTGTATTTGTGCTTGTTTTTAATACCATGAGTTTAATACCATTCCTATAGATATGTGCAAATGCTTGTGAGCATTGATCTCATGAGGTCCTCTGTATAAGTCCAATATCTAATCCCATACCTTGTTTATTTGTTTGTTTTACTGTAATATCTGTCCAATAATATTACATGTATTTTAGGAATAACAAGAAAGTTACGATTAAGCCTGGGACTACTTTTTGAAAGGCTTTGTTTCCTTCTATATCTGATGGCCAAGGGTCTCAGCTTTTCAAGCATGACTGAACTGCAGTTCTCTGAAGTATACTTACTTATGTTACACATAAACCTCACAATTCAAACAAAAATGTGTCTGCATTCTTTTGTAATGAATGATTTTTAAGCTAAATTTTTTAAGATTAAGCTAAGATTTTTAAGCTAAAACACCATAAGACTACTAAATTCCATCTGTGATAAAGAATTTCACTGACCTCCCACTGAAAATACTAGGCCACTATTTGTTGAAAGAAGATAGAGATATTTATATATTATGGAAGAATAAAACCTTTCAGGGGATCAATAATGAAAAGAAAGCATTTGTGATGTGCTAGGCAAAAACTAGACAAGTATAGAAATTGCACCCCACTGCTGCCAAATAGTAGAAAAAGGTTAACTCTTTGGCTCCATTTTTGCTCTTAATTTTAAAGTTTTATTCCTTGTATTTTCCAATGTTCATAATTTCCTTGAACTGAAGTTTATTTTTAATTTTTTTTTAATGGCCCAAAATAGTTGAAGATTTTCATGTACTCAGAAACTCACAAACTAAAAATTCTCTAAACCTCAAGAACAGATTGAAGAGCCTCTAGGTTTTTAGCACAATTCACAGTGTTGCACTGTTGACAGTGACAGATTTCTAAGGAAGATTCCAAGTAATTTTAATTACTGGGGACTTGATCCTTCTTCTAAGGTGAATGGGGAATTAACACAGACATTTCCACTGTATTCAAATTTGGAAGTCCTACAGGAAAAGTCCTCAACTTCTTTCTGATTTCTTGAGGGATGGAAGATGAGTAAAATTTACCATATGTGGATGATCCCAACCAGGTCAAAAGAAACTTGAAACAAGACTTTCCGTGAAAATCCTAATCAGGCAAGTAGAAAAGATGTTGCCAGTTTTTCTGTTGGACAAGGACAGAAACTTCTGCCTCCTCTGATTACGCATGATTCAGCATGGGCTGTGCTCCAGATTTCTTTTCTGAACTGCTCCTACTGATTACAAAGGCAGTCTGCTATGTCCCAGTCTTCTTTGCAGGGCGAAAGTAGAGACTGATGATGGTGAAAAAGTATTGTAAATGACAGGCAGTGGGAAAAGTCACGCATTTTAAAAAAGACAAATGGATATGACTCCAAGAAAAATATTCAGGGTAGGCCTGAGCCTCAGAGATTCAGATAGCTAAATTTATATACCCACCATTATAAGAATCTATATATAAGCTGTGTCTAAATTCACGCTAGTCAAAAAACATCCATACAGCACAGTTAATGATTTCCAGACATATTGATCACATCCTGGAACAGACATCTACATTTGGTGAGCTGAATTGCTCTCTAGAGTGAATGTATCAACTAGAAGAAAGCTTCAGTTGCCTAAACATTAGATATTTAGTGTGGATTTAGATGCCCTGGAATATCTCACCTTATTAGAAAATGCTGATGCAGGCATGATGCAAATGTTGCTCTGTAGTGCTATGTTAAACCTTGCCAGCTATTTGCAATATTTCACACATGAAGAAGGATTTGAAATCACAATTTATGTTTTTAACTGTGCTTTAGGTGTTTGAATCTCAGACTGAATCCTATTTCTAGATTTTATTTCAGCCGTACATGAGTAATTGTCTAGTGTCCTTTGAGTTGTTCTTGTGACAATGTCACCTAAATTTCCTGTCACACGTCCTTATAATGTGTTTCAGATGCATAAGGCTGAACATCCTAAACATCCTTGAACATTCCAGAGTATTCCAAATGAAGATATAACTTAAAGCGAGGTGCAAGTCTGAGTGAAAAAATCTGTGTAATTCCTCTGCCTATGTCAGCCAGTCAGGAGGTTAGGACTTTCCAAGGGAAAGGATGGATTTCTGTCATGGAGAAACAGCAGTAAAAGTCATTCTTTTGTTTTTGTCTTTTAATTTTCTACAGCCATATTTATTAAGTATAGAACTTGCACTCTTTGTTACCCGTCACATTATAATGTGGCTATTTGTTGTGACAAGCTAAAGAAAACAATTTAGAGTACAGACCAAGGTACTCTAAGACATTTTAAACACATCAGAAGCTGATATAACTCTTTGAAGCACCAGGTTTTCTAATTATTTGTGATATTAATAAGTTTTCACAATGTATCTGAGTAAAGGGCTTTTTTAAAGTCATCTTTCTGGCTTCTTCATAATCAAGGAAACAATCAAAACACTAACATACAAATCTAAAGCAAATATTAACCTGTGACTTTTTTTTTTAATGTCTCTCTTCAGCTAAATTCTTTCATTTTCTCACCTTCCAACACATTGTGAATTTGAGGTATTTGCTTGTAGAAGTCAAATGAATACATACTGAATTCAAGCCCTGGAGATGTGTACTTTTCATTTGAACAAAATCATTTTTCTTCAGGGTTTCTAGACTCTGTAAATTAATTCAGAGAACCAGGAGAGGAATTTTTTTTTTACATTTCTATACTTCTGTCCAAGTCAAAGCTTTACTCTAAAGTAATTTAACATTTGTGAACACAAATAATAAAGGTTATATCTTGAATACACAATTTTATTATGGATAAAATAATTCTTGGTTGACAGAGTGTTATCCAGTGGAGAATGTGCTATTTTGCAAGAATTCCTAAGGATTATTCGAAATATTTTGAATAACATTAAAATAAAGACTTTTTTTTTTTTTAATTATAAATGTTAAGTTTTTGTGAGGCTTATCAAGGTTTTTCTGGAGGACGTATATTTCTCCACTTGAAAAGTTATAATTTTCAGTGTTGAACACTTGTATTATAGAAAATTACTTTCATTTTTTCCAAAAGAGAAGTTAAAAATGTGTTTCGTCATGCAGTGAGTCGAAAAGTCTTAGAGCAAGAAGTGTTTCTTTTCTTGTTTCTGACAATGACATCAAATAAGTGACATGGAATTGAAAACAGAAAATTATTCCAGACTATTAGTTAACATATATATCAGGTATAAATATTGCTCCTACAATGTTTTAGTTATCTAAACACTGCTTTCTCATTCTTGAGGGAAACATTGAAAAATTGAGTGCTTAAAGGCTACCATTAGTTAAGAAGAAAAAAAAAAAATATATATATATATAATACATCTGCTTTAAAGAAAAGGAGGAATAAACGATAAGGCTCAGTTCATTTTAGTAATTCTTTTGTTAACATCATTTTTTTTCTACTTTGTATCTTGAGTATATCCAAAAATTTAATTTAAAGTTTCGTAAACAGCTTGGGTACTGCCAGTGCTGCCTGCAAACTGAAAGAAACATATTACATAGCATAATTAACTTAAAATAAATGAAACACAATTGGATTTGCCTTATTGAGTTTAAATAAAGTAGTTAAATTTACCTAAATCTTTGTAATTACAATATGGCACATTTTGAAGTACAGAAATTAAATCTGCTTCACAGATGCCATTTATTTTAGATTTTGAATATTTATCGTTTAATCTGTTCTTTTGAACTACTTTTTTTTTTAACAAAGTTGCTTGCATGCAGTTGAAGTCAATTAATGAAAAATAGCCATCTCAAACAGATTCAAATAGAGAAACCTTTCTGTAAATTAACCATTTGATACTGAAATTAAATAAACTAATCAAATAGTCTGACTCAGCCAGGTAGTAGGATGATTGTTTTTGAAAGACTAAGCAGATGTTCATAAAAACTAACACTGATTATCAGCTTCCTAATTAAAATGTGTTTGTTCACTGCATTGATGGATACATCTCAGGATCATCTTGGTCCAGTAATATGAATTTGATATTTCTATTCCTTTGCTGTTGATTATAACCTTGTCATTGTACAAAAGGGATACTCATTAAATATTGAGCAAACAAAAAACCCAAGAATCCTTATCACTTTATAGATTGTGTATTTTAAAGGATTCCATGTATGCCTGAGCAGCTATGCTAAACTGAACCCTCATTCATCCCCCATGTTAAGTGTATCTCAAAATTTATTCACATAACCTGAAATGTTTTATGTTCTTCTCTACATTCTGCTTCTTTCTTTCATTTTTTCCTTCTTTTTATGTTTATTTTGCTTTGTGACTTTTCCTGAAATAAAAAGTCCAATTTTCAGTGTCTTCTGAAAGCAGGTCCTTCTATCCTCTAAGTCTAGAATCCTATTCCATACTGAGCTTTACTTGCCAATGCAAAGTATAAATAAAATTCACCCTTTTCAGTTTAAGAGCATGGATTGTTTAGGAGGTTGTAGATGGAAACTACAGTATTTTTGAGAGCTAAAATATTTCCTGAACTTGCAACATCACCTGAAAATTAATAGCAAGTAAATTATGTACACTGAACTCTACAAGACTATACACAACCTTTCTAGGTGAAAAGGTTCACTTGGGTAAATCACGTAATGAATCACTTGAGTTTTTAGCCATTACTTATGCTTGGATTACATTCTTCTGATTGCCTACATTTGAGATCTAACCTTTACTATATTGCTTTTAGGCATTTAGTATTTATTCACCTGTAAGTACTGAGAAAATTGATTTATTATAAATGAACACCTGTTCTTCTGTTACAGTTAAAATATGTTTAGATTAGCATTAGATCAGCCACTACTTTGCCAGCATCTGGTTAATTATCTCATTCGAAGTCCAACTATGGGATCTCAAAACTTATTGTTACTAATCAGCACTTTAACACAAATTTTAGTAGGAGATTATTTCATTGGCTGGAACACTTTTAATGACTTGAGTTTTATGAAATATATTTATTGTTGGCTGTTGGCTGTTGACATACAAGCAAAGCTTTTTGGAAATTGAAAATAAGAGTAGTATAGATAGCTGTGAGAAAACATCTGGTTTACTGAAATGCCTAACACAAAGGCAAAAATATAGCTGATGAAGATAAGATTTAAGGAGTGGTGTTAAGTGTTGGACCTTTGTTTCACACAGTGAGAATTTTGTATTTGCTTTTTATTCAAAATCTAAAATCTGACCTTCCTGATCCAAAGTATTATATAAAATTAGTTTGATTTGTAAATTTATGTTTGCCTAGAAATGTACAACTCTTATATTTCATTGTTGTTGCCAACAGCACCAAGATTTAAAAGCCTCTCTTGTGGAAAGAGAGTACTACTGTGCAATTAAAAGAAAGTAATACTAGATCTTGCCAGAAAACCAGAATTGGCAGAGATCCTCTAAGGCTTTATAATGGGTCAGTTTGAAAATTGCGTAGAGATCATACTGCGGCACTTCAAAGGCATTCTTGAATCTTATTCAAGAAGATTTGTACATCAGCAAGAATTCTGATGGGCTTACCTTGACCTTATTCTCCCCCTCTTTCTCATTTAAAGTAAGACCCCAGCATAAAAAGTCCCATTGAGCTAGAATCACATTAATCATTGCCAGGCATGCAGAAAAAATAGAGGGAGACAGTATCCTCTCTTTGTGTATCAAAAAGGGAACGTTGCAAGGCCTTTGTAGTCAGATAGTACCAGTGCTATTACTGTAATGCAGTTGTCACAGAGCTTGGTGCACTGTCATGGAGACACCATCACAGACAGGGTCAGGATGGAAATTGGAGACCAAAATTCTGCTTTCACCTCTGTTCTATTATCAGACAGGCTTGCTTGTATAAGGAGCACACCTGCCCAAAGGTATTTGCCAATATTGCTGAAGGTCACACTGAAAACACAACACTAACTACCTTTCTTTGGATTGAAGCTTGATTATAATGAAACAAAGGTAGTTGCACGTACTAAAACCAATCAAAATTTAGCTAATAAACTTGTCTGGCATAGTGTCTATATTGAATTGTGCTACACAGTGCTTCATGATATTAAAAAACCTAACTATTCAAAGTTTTGAACTAGTTGCATGTTAAACAAAATATTTTAACATTCATTAGAACAAACACATTCGTCTTTTCGCTTTCCCAAAGAGGAACGATCTCTTACTTACTTTATTTATTTATTTTCTTATAATGTGTCACATATCATGAAAAGTAGTTTATGTGTTATTATAAAAAAAAAAAAAGAAAAATCAACCACCACAGGGCTACATATAAACATGTGAATTAAATAGAATGCTCGGATTCTTTTTCATTGTTCTGATTATCACCAGCTCACTTGATGTGCCATCCATAAGCAAACAGCTTTGTGTCATCCTCTCGCTTCAAAAGCTTAAATATCCAGATTGTCTGTAAACTTGATGTGTCTTGCAAATAATCTTTGTAAATTATTTATATTTAAAATCTTTGAGAATCTACTCAAGAGCTAGGGACATAAGCTAGAAATTTTAAGAGTATCCAACAAAAAGTGTTGGAAGTTTAACTGCACATATAAGTGCAAACCCTTTCTACTGCACTAGACTAACTACTGTTCAGAGCTACAGGCCCATATCTATTATTACTCCATTTAATTATGAATTCACAAAGGTTGTAAGTTGGCTAGTGTGTCATAGTTCTGCTTCTGTAGAAATAATTCTCAAATTATTTTCCTTTATTTTTTCTTTTTTTAAAGAATTTGACTATCAGAGATATATGATGATCTATTATGACAGGGAATGAAGACTGAAAAGGCATTTTGCAGGACTGGGGACATTCATTATAACCAATTTTTAAACTGCATCTGGATTTAGTTTCATATAAGAATGTTCACTAGATCTTAAAATGTTCAGTGCTGATAATACAGGCAGACTTAATGATTTGTATCCCTTTAGGTTTACAGTCTTAGAATAACATGAATTTCAAATAATCTTTGACAAAGAAATATGCTGTTAAACAATCTAACTGCCATGAGAATGAAAAAAGAAGTAAACATGTGGACATGCTGATACTGATTTCCCACAGCCTGATTCTTTATGGATGAACTACTTTTATTCCAGTCTGATTACTCTGTCATTCACTAGAGCCTATCTTGTCTGCTGCCGTCACGCTTGGTCTTTGACATTAACAATAAGATTAGCACCAGCTCTGACTGTCGCACCAGTCAGAACCTAGAAAAATACCAGACAGCTTGCTTTGGTACAATTAAAGTTAAAAACAGAACTTTAAATCTGTTCCTCTAGGCAATGATTCTCAGCCTGGGCCTGGGGCAGAATATTGAATTCCTTTTGCAAAGGGGACCATCAGTGCTGTTTTGAAAGTGCACGGATTAAATCTCAGAGATATGTATATAAATTGCATGATTGATCTTATTATGTGACTTCTATGATTTACATGTATAAAATGCATATTTTCTTTCAACCCAGTTGTTGTCTTTCAATTTACCAGTGTGTAGTTCTCCCTTCTTATGATTCATATAAACAAAAAATTATGCAGAGTACTTTTGGAATTGCAAATTTTCATTTACTGCAGCAAGACTACAAGTAAATGCCTTCAGTGTCTTCCAAAATTTACAAAGATATCTCCTTCAGGAAAGCAAAGCAAAGAATATGCAAATGCAGTAAAGGTAGGGGACAGTAATGGGTGCATCCTTAGGTGTCTTGAGAAAGTGATGCAGTGCTGAGAATAAAATAGCTAAGACAACTGGCTCTCAAGCAAAGAGTACAAGTAGAAAACAAACTGTTAATCTGTACTGAATATCATAGTCTAACAATTTGTTTAATTAAAACTCCAATTTCAGATATTGCAAAATCTGATTTTCAAAATATTATGCACTGAAATTTGGCATATGGAGTATTTAGTCTTTATCCAGTAAGAAAGAAACAAATTGAGTGCTGCTTTTGAATGGTTCTAACTTTGTTGTTGTTACTTAGATTAGAAACAACTAGATTAATTACTTGTGGATGTGGATGCGGCTTAATAGATTTGAAATTCTAGACCTTTCATGACAAAATTCTTCTTCTGCTTTTTTTTAGAACCCTCAGCTCTACACAACTATGAAAAACACTACACTAGAAAACACTACAATAGAAATGTTTAATACTAACAAATGAATGATCATGGGAAGACAAAAATATTGGCAGATTATAGACAGATTATAGACACACATCTTCAGGATTCTTGGGCCAGCAAGGGGAATGCAGAGCAAGCTCACTGCCCTGGACTTCAGGAGGGCAGACTTTAGCCTCCTCAGGGATAAAGCCCTGAAGGAAAGAGGGGCCCAAGAAAGCTGGTTAATATTCAAAGATCACCTTCTCCAAGCTTGGGAGTGATGTGTCCCAAGAAAGTGTTAATCATGCAAAAATGCCAAGAGTTTTGCATGGAGAAACAAGGTCCAACTGGACAAATTCAAACACAAAAAAGGAAGCCTAAAGAGGATGGAAGCAAGGATTGGTAGTCTGGGATGTATGCAAAGTACTTTTCTGAGGGTCCAAGTGTCAGGTCAGGAAGGCCATAGCCCCAAATGAAATAAATCTTGCTAGGGTGGACAAGGGCCACAAGAAAAGCTTCTGCTGGTGATAAAAGAAAGACTGGGGGAAATGTGGGCTGTCTCCAGAAAGAAATGGGAAACCTGGCTACCTGGGACACAGCGAAGGGTGAGATAGATATTCAAGAACTGTTTTCCTCATTCTTCTCCAACAAGTGCTCCAGCCACATAACCCAAGTTGCAGATGGCAAAGGCAAGGCCTGGGAAAATGAAGAGCCTGTAAAAGAACATCAGATTTGAGACTATTTAAGGAAACTGAAGGTGCACATGTTCATGGGACCTGTTGACATGCATCCATAGCCTGGGCAGTGACAAAAGAACCGTGACCAGCAGGTAAAGGGAGATCACTCTACCCCTCTACTCTATCCTTGTGAGATCCTACCTGGAGTATTGCATCCAGCTCTGGAGGCCTCAGCATGAGAAAGACATGGACATGGTGAAGCAAGTCCAGAGGAGGCCACAAAGATGATCAGAGGGCTGGAGCACCTCTCCTGTGAAGACAGGCGGTTGGGGTTGGGGTTGTTCAGCCTGGAGCAAAGAAGGCTCATGGGACACCTTGTAGCAGTCTTCCAGTTCTTAAAGGGGATCTCCTTTCTCAAAGTGGAGTTTCTAATGATGCCTGTGTGCCTTCTTTCAAGCTCCTGTGGCTAATAATCAGTTATTTTTCAAACAGCACTTAAAAACTTAATGTTATCTGATAGCTTACATTCTAAAGAGATGTACCTGACTAATCGAAGTGGCCTCTCATGGCACAGAACACTGATTTTTAAAAATACTTTACTTTGCCAAGTTTACTTTCATTTTGTTTTAAAAATGTCCAAATCTTACCCATTTCTAACTCTTCTCTTCATCTTCAAATGAATATTTTCAAAGCTGAAAACTTACAATTTCTATAAGATAAAGATTAAAGAAACTTTTTTGATTCCTTAGAAAAATATATCTTGTACAGAAGGCGAGAAATATATCATCAGTCTTCTAATTTTAAATATTGAGGGACTGAGGTTAGCTTGAATAAAGAAAATACAATTTTAATCTCAACTTCTAAAACATTAAAAAGTTCAAGAAAATGTAAAAATCATCTTTAATCTTCAAATAAATTGCCACCAGTGTCATTTCTGAATAAAAATATATTTTTTTTTCTTATTTAACTTCATTGGCAGCTTTTTTCCCCTTCAAACCAAAGGATTATTTATTGAGAGATTCAACATACTCATTTGCTGTTTTTATATCTTGCTGCTGCATTTGTATCTACTTTTGCTGTTTCTAGAATAAAAATAAACAGAGATAATAAGTTTTCTTTTTCAAAAGAGAATAAAATAAACAAGAGCAGACAGTAACACAGGAGAAGTTACACAAAGTAAGGTGTCTTCCTAATGCTTTCAAGTAAAAGTTTAGAGATTTGCAAAAACACCTTTCTTCAACAGGTTAAAATGCTTTCCTCATTAATAAGAAAAATGTTACCATTTGGCTACAAAATGAACCCTCGAGCTCAGTGTGATGTGCTAAGAAATTGGAATAATTGTATTTCACTGAGAGTTTTTTCTGAAAGCTATAGACTTTCAAATCCCACAAGTGGTACCTCATTTATAATCTGATATCCTCTAATTATAGTATAACTTGTCTTAAGAAACTTAACCTTCCTGAGGGAGAGAAACTAGGTTTTAAAAGAAAGAGAAAAGGAAGGATTTTTTCAGAATGAAAAAAAAAAAAAAATCAATATCACAGGTTTTTAAAAATAAACTAAAGGATTGAAATCAGTGTTTTGCAAAAAATGAGATGGATGGAGACCTTTTAAGTGAAGAAATTTAACTCCATTTGTCTCGTTCACTGCTTACCTAACAGTTTCTCATCTTATCAGCATGGTAAACACGTGACACCTGCATCATGTAATCATGCCTAGTTATCATCATGATTTGTCGTGGATAATTAGCTACTATGGCTGAATCCTGATGCACCACTCTATTGTGACTGAGTGTATTATATGCAATATATAAATTCATAGAGGACATCACAATCCAGGCTCCATGTCACAGGGTTTAACTGTCTAAAAATTTTTTTCATTTTTCTCTAATAGTAAATCATTTGTACAACATCTGAAAAGTTGAGCATGTTTCCCAGATAGCTTTGGGAAAGATATTTCTGTAGTTTTCCTTCAGAGATATTCTCATTAAAAAAAAAATGTAATTATGAGCCTTTATTTTTTTCCTCTTCATTCTTAAGAACTTGCTATCACTGGCTGCACAGTGAGGCAACTAGAACTGCTAAGCCTCCTGATTCCCTGTTCAAGCCCTTTCTGCTCTGGAAGGTCCAGAGCAACTTGCTCTAGCATTGAATATGGTAACATTTTGAGCAGAAGGGCGCATTAGATAAGATTTAGAAGTCCCTTCCAGACTAAGTTTATTGCTTATTTTGAGATCCAGTAAGTATTACAGCAATTGTTCTTTACGTGCGTTGTGATTAAGAGAATTTTTCTCAAGTGATAAAATACTGGTAGCAGGAGAATGAAAGCATTCTTCTCTGCTTCACAGATCCAAGTAGTGCCAGCTAAGACACCACGGTCATCCGTGTCTTGCTCTGTGATTGGTAAAGAGTGACAGGACATTATAAAGGATCTATCTACTTTATAAAGACATCACATATGATGATGAGGTCCCTATACCAAATTTTCTGTTTGGTGGTGAAATTTAAGAGAACTGAAGATTGCTGCTGTGTAATCAGTCTTCAAAATGGGACTGTTGCAGAGAGGAATACGTTGAGACAAAAGCTTCTGTTGAGATCTGTTTTTCAATCTCTACCATAACTGCACTGAGGAGGAAGAAACCCCAATTATTAAGACCTTGAAGCTATGAAGACTCCAGCTGCAATGGAACATCATAGAGGAGCACTGAACTCATAGTGGTTTTATGTGAGGGAAATCTGCTCTTCGTGTACACTAAGGTCCTAAATATACTGTCTACACTTAGGGGATTCAGCGATGGAAAATGAGTTTTCCTCCTTGCTTTCTAATGGGGACCACTCTTGTCCCCATTTCTCCAGGTTCTTTCTATAGAGAATATTTACTCTTTAGTTCAAAGCAACTAAATAGAACTATGAGAATACTCAGCAGGATATCTGCCAAAAAAATTCCCATTTCTTTTCTGACAGAATTATATATTTAGTAGATGGAAGAAATTCAGCAGATGTTTGCATATATACGTATGATGTTTTTCTGAAGGACATAATAATTTTTAATCTGTTTCATGCAAAATTCTTTAAAAGTCAGCAATTCTGGAATACTTTGAATTAATGAAAGAAGTGGCTAGTACTTCCAATCTGAGAATGTCTTCAAAAGGCAGGTTCTATTTTGTTGTCAAGACTTAGTTCCCTCTTAATATGTATCATAACACACTTAGTTGCTTTGTGAAGAAGGAATGGCAAATTTTGAGGCATAGATCGAGCAAACAATTACCAAATAAATGCAATTGATTAACTTTACAGAAGATTACCAAGCATTTGTCAGTGCAGGATCTGAAAATCATATTCGACAGTTGCCTGGATTAAGCACTGTACTATATCTAGTACAATCTATACAGTAATGGATGGGACAATGCAAAGGAAAAGCTTCAGCAATTGAATGGATATGTGCATTATTTTACTTAGCTAAAAAGAAAGGAAGACTAAAAGGGCAAGGAAAAATGTCAAATTGTGAGTTATCACAGCTTTAGAAGAAATAGCTGCTGAATAGTCTCTCGAGTTTAGCATTCCAAACATTATATGGTGCTAGCAAATTGTGTGCATCAGTAGAATTATTAAATATATCTACAACACATGAATGCATACAAATCAGAATTCATTCACTCCAGTGGAATTTATATACCGTGAACATTACTCTAATTACTTTGAAATTGACCATTTGTAGTCTATATTTTTATTCTTAAAAATGCAATATATGTGGCAATCTACACTTCTAATGTACCATAAATAATAGCATACTTTAGTTAACAAAGTACCACAGCCACATAATGTTAAATATCTAATCAAAATTTTCTCATTTGTTTTCAAGTGCTGCGTATTATATTTTGAAAAATTAAAACTTTGATATAGGGTTGTATTCAATAATTACTTGAATAAACAGGGTTCAATGTAATGAATGGTTGAAGAAGAAATCAAAGAGAGAAACAAAATTTTATGTAAGATATTTGAAATTTTTTCTTAAATTAATAAAAAATAACACTACCTCTGGAAAAAATAATTAATCCAGTGGCAGAATTTGATCCTAAGAGAGAAGTTTTCAAACATAGCTTTCACAGTGTGGTTGCATGAAGTTGTAAATGCATCTGAATAAATAAGGAAGTTCACATTTGAAGAGGCGCAACTGGTATTGTGTTCATGGATGTATAAGACAATGACATTTACATGTCTTTTATTAAATCTGAGAATGATTAGATTGAATATGCATATTTACCTGTGCTTTCATCCTTTCAAAGCCAGATGTTTAACAATGGCAGAGTAGGATTTACATAGCAGTAGTGATGAAGACTTTATGTAATATGTTTTTTAGAGAACAATTCTCTAGTCTTGGCAATTCTTTATTTTACGTCAAATGTTTGCTTGTACCGGGTCTTTCCAATGGAGTAGAATTATGGTAGTATAATTGCACTTTACAAAGGAGCAAGCTCTGTTATGAAGAAGTACATCAAGCTAACTACGTGTTTCTCCACCCTCTATTTTTCAAGAGTCCTTAAAGAATTCTAGGAGGCATAAGTCACCTTTCAAAAGTCATTACTAGTTTCTCCCTAATGTATTAGGTTTGTCTAGGTGGTTTATGACTCCTCCATTAATGGATTTTTTTGTTTTGCTTGTGTGAGAACATTTTCTCCTAACACCAGAATAAAGCATATCAGGCAGTAATTTCTTGGATCATTTTTAGCACCTCTTTAAAAAGAAGTACAATGTTGTCAGCTTTCTCGCTCTCTGGTTTAATAGCTATTTAATGATGAAAGGTCTAATCCTGATTCCTTTGTCACTAGCTGAAGACTCATTAAACGTAGTGGGAGCAGAATACAATTTTAATTGCATAATTTTCCGACCAACACTGCTCATCCTTCTTTTGATTTCACTGGGATTCTTGGACAAATGCCATAGGTGATTGGTGGCCTATTTTAACTTAATTTTTCACACTGGAACATTTCCTTTGCTTACCTATTTGCACTTAGCTGCAGATAAAGTCTCATATTTTCAACAGTGCATGAAATAAATTATGTGGGCTCAACCTCTACAAGCTGTAGTTACAGAATGAATGATACTTATTGCTTAAAAAGGAAGCAAAATTTGTCCCAAATCATGAATTGGCAGAGTTCAGCAAATTCAGTTCTTAAGGAATATTAGCAGATTTCAAACCTTGGAAATTTCCCCTTGTGTATTACAGAATATTTTTAAAGCTAAAATTAATCTTCTCATCACAGGACATATCTCACTGAGTCAAATATGAGTTTCTAAGTGTTATGATCCAATTATAAGAGATGTCTCTGTCCAAATTAAGGTGCAAACAAGACCATATGCCAAAGTCAATACTATGGATTTTATTTAACAGTAAATGTGACATGGAGATAAAGATATGGGAAGACAGAGAAGGGAAAAGAAAGAGAAAGAAAGTGAGAGGAAGGTTATGCAAAAGATGTCATCATCATGTGGATTCTTGTGGCATCACTCTGGTACTTCTCTACCCCGGTCTTGGCGATGGGTCCCAGAGTCGTTTTTTTTGGAGATACCGCTTCCATAGAGTAGAAACCCTGTATCCATAGGACATAGATGCTATTCCCATAACTTGATGTGACATGTTACGAGCACTTGCTTCCTTTCTCTCAATTTGCCATGGTGGTAGTTTTTTTTGTCTGGATCTGCTTCACCGGGCCTGGAATTACTATCTTCCTGTTGTCACCATCTGCATTTACCACAAGTTCTGTTGTGGTGGCTTATTTTATGGGAATTCCCTCCTTTGTCACTGTTTTGAGACATGCAACTGTGTTAGGTCCTCATACCAAGTACAGGTTACACTGATACTGCTGAATACACAAACTACAGACAATAGTCTGTAGTTTCAAAATCAAACAGAAAAGTCTATTCTGTGTTCCTATTGCACAGTACTTGATCTAAATCTCCTTTAGGCTTTGTGTCATGCCTTTTTTATTGTTAAGTTGTAGTTGCCATTCTGTACTTATGTGGGCGCTTTTGCAATTTTTTGTTTTACTTTTTGGCTTTATAAACAATCTGAAGGTTGTGCTGTAGCCCACCTTATTGCTTCATCATTACCACAAGAATCTGTGAATATATGTTACTTTTGTGGAATAGGAAAATGTAAGGAACTTGACCCAGTGGCCTGTTAGATGTGAAGTGTCACCTGAATGAATCCAGGCTTTGTTTTGAAGTCAATGAGTTGGTGGATCCCAAAAGGAAACTTCTAACTGAACCAGAACTCATTCAATGTAGTCAATCAAAAACTGTATCTCACAGTGATGTGAAAACATGACACTTGACAGTGTTGACACAGCTATTTTTGAGGAGTCGGATAATGTTTACATCAGCAGATTTTAAAGTTTGTTTGATTGAATGTGTGCTAGATACAGTCCTGTGAAAGTAGAAGTATAGAAGTTTTGTTTTTAAGGGAAGCTGTCAAGTAATATATGTCCCATCTCTGGAAGTGCTCAAAGCAGTGGAAGGTGTTCTTGCCTATGGCAGGGGGTTGGAAGTAGATGATTTTAAGGTTCTTGGAAATCCAAACAATTCTAAGATTCTATGATTTGAGAGGATCAGTTGCTGAAAGCAAACCCAGGTAGCAACAATTAGAGTTATGTCACTTGCAGGGAGGAAAGATGACATTGTGCTTGACACTGGATCAAGAAGTCATGCTGGAAGCCCTGTAAACATAGCCACCTTAAAGCCTTCCAGAACACGTCCAGCTTCACCCCCAAGAAATTCTCTAATAAGATAGCAATTTCACAATCATCTGCTCACAAATTATTGAGATAATTACATAAACATAATAACAGCAACAACAACAATAATAATCACCAAGCAGAATGATTGGCATCTGGCCAAATCCAGTACCAACATTTTAGAAGAGCCAATGAAAATGTTTAGGAACTAGAGAAATAAAAGAAAACAAAATGAAGATTTACTAAGACGAGAATCTATGAAGATTGCTATTCTTTACATATATTAGGCACACTTAAGATTAATGTAGACATTACCTTTTACTGACATAATGCAGATAGGCAGTTAATTCCATGTGGTGTTTTTCTATTAAAACTATGGAATCTGTGATGACTTTGATGAAGTTGCTTTAGTTATTTTAGAATTAAACAACCTGAATGGGTGGAGGTATAGGTACTTTCCCAAGTCTATCACAGATCTCCTTTACAACTCTGAGCAGCATACAGAGGATAATGCTGTGTAGTCCTTGATGATGAACTTAAAAACCAACCTCTTAGAGGGCTTTAATAGTGCTTCTCAGGAAAGTGGCTACTTCTGGGAGTTCATTCCTTTATCTCGCTTAGTCTCATCTTTCCTCTGAAAAATGGAAGCAGTAATACTGCTGTGAACAATAAAATCCTCAAAGAAACATTTGGGAGTTTCCAGACAGTATCTTAAGTTTGAATTTGCATCAAAGACAGATACTTATTTTGTTTGGTTTTATGCATATTTAAACAAAAAAGTTTGGCTTTATCTTGATCTCTTAAATTTTAAAAGTGCATAGAACTGGTGCATACACTTTACTGAAGAAATAACAGATTGTCTAATAAGCAGAGGGCACTGTACTGTCACTTTCATCTGAGCAGCTGTGAATACACGTGAAAGTTTTTTAAGCCACCTTCCACTTAGTATTAAGGAAGAATATTAAAGAAGTTAAGGAAAAAATTATGTAGTGGCCCTTGCATGTTTTTAAAGGAAGATAAGAAAGTGACATGGAAAGTGTGAAGGTATGAAATCAAAGGTAAAAGCTGTGTAATTGTAGCAATATCAGCAATTGTAAACAGCTTAATAATGTATGTAAGTGAAAAGGTAGAAATTATGAGCAGAACAATGAATTATAATCTCATAAATAGCTATTTCTGACAAAATTATTTTAAAAATAATGTCTATTCATAAACTGTATGCTTTGTGCTTCCTTTCCAAGGAAGTATTAAAAATTCACCTTGGACAGTCAGGAGATTGATGTATTTGTGTGAATTAACAACTTTTCACCAGTAATTTCTGAGGGAGAATGAGAAGTGAATGAAAAACTCAAATGAACTCAGTAGCACAGTTTCTGCTGTTTTCATGGCTACTGGGGAAATATTTATCCACTTACAAACAATAAAATAAAATTGGCTTCTTTAGCCATTCTCTGCTAGACATCTTTAATTTCAACTTAATCTAATTTGCATACATTATTTTTATCTTTTATACACAGCAGCCAAGCAACAGCACTGTGGAAGTCAATCTAAAAACCTTTTATTACATTACAGCTTAATTTCTTATTTACTACGCTTGCTAAATTATATTTTTGAACAAAACTGGCAGCTACTCTCTCAATTGACCAGAATGTTGTATTTTTTAATGATTGAAGCTGGAAACAGCTAGAAGCTATTGTTTTAAACATAACCTTAACTCTGTTTGCACGGTAAGTAAATGGCTATGCTGACGGTTAACTGAACAAGATTGAAGCTGGTAGGTAATAACAAGATACTGACATGAATGCCCTGAAGACATATTGTCAAAGAGGCCAAGTTAAAGCCCTTTATCCTAAAAAATTGCTTCAAGAAAATGTAGATCAAAAATATTTTTTTATTGAATTACTCTCTACTGACAGTTGAATGTCATGGAATACTCAAGCTGATTCCAGTTTGCAGAAGCCAGAGATTAAAAATAATCTTTGCAGGGGGATATGTTCATCACATAGGCACAGTGCAGAGAGGTACATCCCTTCCTTGTTGTCTATTATTATTCTGGTATCATTCAACTGTTATATTCTGGACTACTGAAGAAACAGAGTTTAGTGAAGATCTCAGTATAGTTTATGAAGTGTGAAATAAGAATACTGAAAAAAAAACCCAAACCTAGAGACAGACTTTAGTCTGTCTGTGTTAATTTCTCTGAGTGACTGGCATATGGTAGATAGGTTCACAGGTGTGTTTTGATTCTTTACAAATATTGCATTCCACAATCAAGGAAAACAATCTGACTTGCTGTCACTATGTTTTACTGTAAATATAATGAAGAAAAAAAAATTGGCGATTTGATCCTCTGAGAGTTAGTTTGCCTTTAACCTGTTGGATCTTGTGTCTTGCTGGTGATTCATTTACTGACATAGTTGTTACAACTGCAGTATATTCTGGAATTATTGAACCCCCTTCATCAAATATGTGATGAATCGCATATATAAAGCTGAACATCTTGCATAAAACTACTGCAGTTAAAATAATGCTAAATGTTTGTTTAAATATTTATGAAATTTTATGACTTTATAGAGTACCTTTTGGTTGGTACTTGTATTAATTGAAATACACATATTGATTCTAATATTTCTCATAGCCTCCTCTTCAACTGCATAGGGAAGTTTCCTCAAAACTAGGCTTCTGTATATCTACAAGTCATGATTATAATTTTATATTTCACTGTCAGTGTTCCCATACAGAATTATGGCTCAGGGCTGGGAGGCTGGTGAAATAACTTTCTTCAGTTTGCATAATTTTGTATTTTTTAAACTTTAGTAATTCCAAAGATGGTGATTTTTGGTGGTAGTAGAAACTCTTAAGCATTTAACTTGCTAAATAGATAATAATTAGAATCCAAAGTAAGCAATCTGGTAACTACTCTCATCTAGATACAGACATCAATACTGTAATTATCTACATCTGAACTAGCTATCCTGCATTCATATGATAGTTAATGTGGAGAAATAAGCACTTTTTGGGTGTGATTAATCTGACCTGTTGTATGTCTGATTTAGAATAAAAAAAATTACTCTTTAGAAAGTGCTTAATCTTTTCCATTTGCTCTAAATGGAATTTAGGATGACTAGCTGAAGAGTCAGTAGCTATTTTTGGTGGGTGAATACCATCATGCGTGTTTTTCACTAAGAAAGGCAGATGCATATGATGAGAACAGACATAAGAGTGACCATTCTCCATTTACACATAAACTTTAAGGAAAGAAATACAGTGAAAAGTCATACTCTTTTCCAATTTCCTTTGTAAATATGTTAGCTTGAATTCTTCATGGATTTATTTTGGAAAAAACTTATATGAATCTTAGAAATTACAGAAATGAAAGACATGATTAAAGGATAATACCTATTTTTTTTTAATTGCTGAATTGTTTTATGATCATTTACTCTTTAAATTCTTGTTTGTTTAGTCCATGACTCCAGCTCTAGTGCTCTCCTAGAATCAGATTTTGTTAATTAGAAGCCTTCTTCCAATTCCCAGTGCTTCAATTTATCCCCATTTTTTTATCTTTGTGTATTGCATAACATCAAAGAAAAACATAGATATCTGAGATGTCATTACAGAAAAACAGTTCACAGATGTCAAATAAGATGTTACTGAAATTTTGATCAGCTGTTTTAAATAAGTTCCTCAAATTTGATAACAGTCTCTACAAAGTTCTGAGCTGATATTTGTGGTAGCTGGTATGGAAGGGAGATTGTTAATTGTATGGAATTTAGTCTGTCAAAATCTTCGGGTTTTGCAATCATCAAAAATGAATGTTCCTTTTACAACATTAACTCTCATCGTGAACAACACATTTAGCATGTACTGCTCCATTACCACTGATTTTTCCTTTCTTTGGAACATTTGCACCACTGAGTCTGTAGTAGCACATAATTAATTCAGTTTTTTAATATTAAAAGAAATAGTATAATTTTATATTGACTTGACTGGCATAAAACAAAAAAAAAATCATGCAGCAGAAGTTATTTTAGATGCAATACAGGATACTTAGAATTTCTGAAAAGGATAAAAAATACTGCATATGCATATAGTAGCTGTATATGAAAATCTGATCCATATGCAGATCTAGGGATAACATTGCAGGAGATAGCTACAGAAATTATCTTTATTGTTTGAAGCTGTAAAATCTCTTGGATTTGTTCAAAGACTGGATTTTCTGTGACAACTCTAACATTTTCCTGATGCATCTCAACATGTGAGAAGTACAAATTAAGGCAGGTCTTAACATCTCAGGAGTAGTTTTGTGGTAAACTCCTTAGATTTTAAATATAGATTATGTTTGTCCCAAGCTAGAGATGAATTGGTAGTTGGGTAACTGTACTACTAGGGTCATGCAGGTATAAAGACCATCAGGTTGTAATTCTCAGAGACTGAAATATCAAAAATAAGATGTATGTTCATGTAACTTGGGTTGACCACAATCATTCAGAGGTGATCTCAGTATTTGGTCCAAAAAAAGGGAATTAAATGAATCAACATTCTTTTCTGTGAAAATATATGTCTACAAAATTTTAATAAATCTGATTTAGTCACAGTTTGAGTAGTTCATTATATTTGCTTCACTACTGACTTTTGATTTACATAAATGTTCACTACAGTTTTAATTGCATTTTCCGTCATGTTGCATTTTACTGCTACAATCTATGGCTGTAATTGAAAAGGACTTAATTTTTAATCAGGGATGTTTTATGTAGAAAATAATGTATCACTTTAACGTGACAGAAATGTGCTCTGTTGGATAGAACTCTAGAAATGTAAATGTAAAGATTGTATCAATAAAGTATTAGACTGACCACCAGTATAGCTATAGGGAAATGTGCAGACAGGCAGTCCTCTTGGGTTGGTTAAGAAACGTTTGATGAAAATATTTTAGCCCCAAATTTTAAACTACCAGGTAAGCAAAATTAGAAATACTGTAATCGTTTTTGTAAGCCTGCATAATTTTTCTAAATGGTGTCTTATGGGGCAATCCCCAAACTCACATTGGACAATGGAATTGCAGTGTTTTCCTGTATCATAAATAACTTCGCTAGAGTAACTTAAAATTAGAACTGTTCATAGGTTGACACTGAATATATATTTTTTTTCCAGAAGCAGCTCCCAGGGATTCAGCTAGCAGTGCCTTCTTCCTCCATTCTGGACAGCCCGTTGCACTACATGAAAAAATATGTGAATTTCTGATAGTGCTCTGAATTACCTTTATCTGTATAGAATTTTGCATTCAGTATTTTGCATATGCTGTCTAGAATATACTTTCACAGATAAATCCTTGAGGGTTTACTGATAAACTTAACATTTTAAATTTACATCAACATACTCTATTATTAATATTCCACTTGAAAGTCACTGAGATTATTAATGTTCAGTCTTAGTCACAATTGGGTCAACAGAACTTCCTTTTCATACCCTTGCTCTTTGTGGAATAAAACAATTTATTTTATAGCTTTGAGGTAGTTTATCCTTTGGATCAAAATGAGCCATTTTTTATCTAAAACACCTTCATAGCACTTTTAAAGAAGCAACCATAAACTGCAGCAGAACTACCCAATATAGAATTTAGCTTTCTTCCTGGTTAAAACTATTCTAATGTACTGCATATGACCATTGAAACAGGGAAAGAAATAATTTGCAGTTCTCTGAAACGACTGCTTAAGAGGTTATAGAGCATCTTCAGTGAAATAGAACTGCACAAAATACAGCTTCATTTTTTCCTACTAATGAAATGCATTCTTTACTCTTTTGACCTTGTGAAGGGTATTCTACTTACTAGCCTGATGTGTGAAACATGCCAAGAGGAATAGCAACTATGTATGTTCTTAAACAAATCTAATAGGTCAGACACTATAGACTGTCTAATGTTTCAGCTTTTAGGTGAAAAGGAAAGACTCTGGAGAATAGCATGAGAGTGCAGTCCTTCCACTACTCATAGTTCCCTGAACAAAATCCAGTTCTCCATGTTTTAAATCTGAAAAGAGAAATTTCATTATAAAGACTGAGGCAGGCACATGTGTTACATTAATCATATAGAATGAGAAAACGAGAGGCAGAAAGATTGGGCAGTGACTGACCTCAGCAAACTGCAAAAATTGATTGCATGTTGTGATTCCTCTCTACTTAAGCTGAGGATGACAATGAGAAAACACTCTTATGTACAGATTTTTTGCATATAAACAACCTCAGAGTCCTTCCCTTTAACATGGAAGTAGCCAACATTAGTCATAGGTATAAAGCAGCTATCTTTCAGATATTGAAATTTCATATTACAACATAGCTCATGTAAGTAATGGATATATTGACCTGCTTCAACACCCTTGAGCAGCAAGGGGAGCTGAAGATTTTACTGAACACACCTAAGAACAGAATACTGGAATACTGCATCCAGCTCTGGATGAGTTTAAGTAATAGATGTACTTACCCCTCATTGGTTTTTTGTTCACATCTGGTATGAATGAAAAAGTTATTCTGTGTGAAGTTAGCATTATATTTACTTGGACATATATGCAGAGTATATATCTGTTTACCTACATTTCAGGCACAGAAAGCAGATGATGAGTTTGCACATTATTACAAAATCACAAAAGATATGGAAGATCTTTATGTTCTAGTCATAAAAGCTCAGTTAAAAGTATATGAATATTCATGTCACAGGAACTTTACCAATGTAAAGATAGTCATCCTTTGTCCCAAATAATCAAAACACATAAACAAACAACTCAAGAAACAAAGGCAAACATACCTCTCCCAGACATAAAAAAAACCAACCAACCAACCAAAAAAAAACCAAACAAAAAAACACCAAAAGAACCCCCAAACTAATTTTAATTTCAATATGCAATCACTCCCAATCTTCTTGTAAACACATATATGTCTTTGGTATAATTATGTAAGCATTTATCTGTGATTAAACCAATTAATTACTTCCCACAATATTTTTACATTCCTGGAGGTTATAATTACTAAACTATGTGAAAGAAACCTAGATACCTTCAAAATACAGTCATCAGTGATCCACAAATGAAATAGGACAATTCAGCAGATCATGATTACACCAGTGAGAAAGAAAAACTGGGCAACAGAACAGTAAATCAAAGTTTCATGTTGAATTCACGGAAAGTATTGCTAAGCTATTATTATTTGGGGATAGAAAAAGAGCTAGATTTATGCATAACATCATCAGTTTTCATGAGCTGAATGCTGTGGCCTTTCTGTGCACACCAGCAGTTGTAGCACCTCACACTTTGCACCTGAAGAGGTTCTTTCCAAGCTTTATGCAAATCTCCTGACCCTCCAACCGCTGCACATTCTTCAAACAGACACCTACCTTCAAAAGTGGCAGCAAACAATAATGTAACAAATGAGCCTGCAGTCTGCACATGTGCAACATACTTTACCTAGAATATTTGGATGTGATAGAATTAAACTGACCTCTGTGACAAGGACACCTTAATCAAAAGAGTTGGAATCAAAGGGTAGGTGAAGACAGGGAGTGCAATCCTGATGGGTCCTGTGTTCTACCTTAGCTGCCTGTTGGGTTAGGACATTTAATCATTCTGTCAAGATTTACCATGTATCTCTTTACTCTGATACTCACATTTTCTTGACTGAAAGAATGCTAAAATATTTTCCATTATGCTTATATAAAGGAGAGGCAAAAAATTAATTGGAGAATTTTCTTATATTCTGCTATGATTAGCCTTGAGGTAGGCTGTACTTTAATGAATATTGATATTAATAATTATAACTGGAATTAAAAATGCGGTGCTTAGGCTTTGTTTTCACATACTACAAAGTTTAGCCTGGCTTAGATTGTTGTGAGATATTTTTATCTTCCTTTAAAATGAGAAGATAAATTTTGCACTTCTAATGTGTTTTTGCTAATGAAAAAAATTACCGAGAAAAAGAGTAACCAAACCTTTCACACTGGTCTGGCCATTGTAAGTAATGTAGAAATTCATGATTTGCTGCTTGCTTTTACATGAACATAGGCACTACCCTGTGAAAGCTTTGTGGTTTCTTAATAGCAGCAATAAAATTTTAGAAAGCACTACAGGGTACTCTTTATATTTGTCTTGACAGACTTTTGGCAACACATGTTTAAATTAAAGGGGGAAAAAATGGTACTCGCATAAGTATATAAAATCACCAAGTGATGGAAACACACACTTCTTACAGACATTTAAGAGTTGGCCTTAATGACTGAGTACCTAAGAAATAGCTTAATATTACATTTTCAGTGGTTTTCTGATGTGATAGGGTAATTAAGTTAGCCCACCTTTGACACTTTTTTTGTTGGGAGTGTTCAAGATAAACGTTTAAAATAAACATGCAAAGTAAAAGGTATAGAAAATATGCAGCTGGACTAGTTTTGAGATTATGGCCCAGGGTCAGAAAGGGAAATGAGGGTATGAGAATTGTGCTCCAGGTTGACTGCTAGGTTGCTCTGAGACTTTATGGAGTCCCTATGGGTTTGCATCAGTCAAAGCCCTATTGACAATGCATACAGAAGCCAAAGACTTTGTATCTCCTTTCCTGGAGCAAAAGTAACATTGAGAAGTAAGTAGTATGGTACTTCACCTTTCTATCATATAAGTAGTCTGCAGTTGAATATTTTTACTTTAAATAATTCAAAACTATTCCAAGGCATTATTGGATCTGAATTATCCCTTTTATTCATTCCCTCCTTTTACTTCATATTCTTTTGTATTATCGGTCATCTTAAAAAGTTACATAAACTGTATGTTTCCTCTTAATCTTGTTCACCTATTAACTGTGTGAAGCACAGCTGTTCAAGGGATCTACATGCTCACAAAAATGTTTGTTGTAGAAATGTATTCCATCTTACAGACAGACATGTGATAGTAAATCTCAAGCATTCAAAACCATTATATTCCCTCAACAAAATGACAAGATTTTCCTAATTTTCTTTTAGTTACTGAGTTATCACTACTTAGCTGGGTCCTCATATCTTGCTGTGTTTTGCAATGATGAAAGACAAATATTTTTATTAAAAGATAAATTTGTCACATTTTCTGTTGAGCCTGGATATATGGATTCAGAAAAGAAAATCATCTATTTTTCAAACTTAAAATAATGCTATGGTAATTCTTAATAAATAAAAAATCTATGATGCAGAGACGTTATAAATGCCAAATATTATGAACAGTAAATGCAAAAAAAGAGATCTGCATGTGGTTAGCTTGTTGAATAAACAAGCTTGTTTGATTATTTGTCTTGTAGAAAGGACATAACTGTTTCTAAGAGTTCAAATATAAATTTTAGATTTAATTTATGCTTTCTATAGTTAATTATGATGGCAATTTTTTGGCATTATGGCATTTGTATGGAAAGAAAACCTAAAGAAGAATAGAAGTATGGTTAATAAAGATGAAGAAAAAAAAACTTATTGAGACATGGTGCTGATGGGTAAGATTGTGCCCACTGTCACAGCCTCAACATCCTAGCTACCTTGAAAGTTTTTCTGTTGAAAGATTCTTCTGGAGAAGGAAAAGTAAAATCAACAACAGAAGCATTAAGGAAAGCAATTTCATTTGAGGAGTGTTTCTAAAACTCTTGTTTAGATTCAGTTCAATTTAGTGTTTCACATTAGCAGCTGCTAAATGCCTCCCATGTGTCAAAGTATTTGGATTTAATTTAATTTGAATGTCTATCTCCCTGCAATAATTAAATGAATAGCAAGACAACTTAAAGGAACATTGTGTAGTAGACAAAAATCACAAAAGAAGTTGAATTGCATTAAATAAATTGTAATATTGATCAACATAAACCAGTATTGAGTTTAGTATTGGACTCCATGACTCATTTGTTTAACTTTCTCTATTAGGTCTTTAAATAGATTGAAAAGGATTGGAGAAATTAAAATTCCATTGAAGAATTTTAGTTTGAGAAAATAGTTTGTTTCTTGTTTATTTTAGTACTGTAAACTTTACTTCAGCATTATGTCATTAGCTCTTGGAATTATCTTCCTTTGGAAACTGTGTACTAGTATTCTAGTGTGTGCATAGAAATGTGTTTTAATAAAAGTTACAAATTACTTCTAGAAGTGGAATAGAAGTCCACGAGTGAAGTGGACTTGCTGAGATTACTGATTTTGTTGTTATAAGGATCATCCTATGATGCTGATTATCAGATGATGCTGATAACTTCATCATCATATCACCATCTGAATGGCAGAGCTCAGAGGGTTGTGACCAGTGCAGTAGAATCCAGTTGTAAGTCTGTAGTCAGTGGTATTCCCTAGGGATTGGTAGTGGGTCCAGCCTTATTCAATTAACTAATCTACCTGTCAACTGCCTGGATGAAGAGATAGAATGTACCTAAGCAAGTTTGCTGATTGTAGGAGACTGGGGAGAGTGGCAGACACACCTGAAGGCTGCGCTACCATTCAGTGGGACCTTGATGGCAGATAACTTGGATAACTGGGTGAAGACAAACCTACTGAAGTCCCATAAAGGTAAGTGTGGGGTCCTGCATCTGGGGAGGAATAACTCCGAGTACCAGTACAGGCTGGAGGCTGACCTTATGGAGACCAGCTCTGCTGAGAAGGGACAGGAAGTACTATATAAGTGGATGAAAAGCTGCCCATGAGCCAGCAGTGCCCTTGCAGCCAGGAGGGACAGTGGTATCCTGGGGTGTATTGGGAAGAGTGGGGCCAGCAGGTCAAGGGTGATGTGAGACCACATCTGGAGTATAGTCTTCAATTTTTTTTTATAGTCTCCACAGTTCAAAAAAGGACAGGGAGCTACTAGAGTGTAATCTGCATTACATGACCCTGCCTTGAAAGTGGGGTAGACTAGGTGATCTCCAGAATTCTCTTCCAACCCCAAGAGTTCTGTAATTCTGTGATAAACACTGTGTCTTGCTTACTTGAAATTTGGTATTGCACTAATGCACATCAGGTAGTTTTTATCTTACTGGTACAGAACAACTAGTTTTGTACATTGGACAGTGTTCCTTCTCTCAATTTTATAATTAATTTATTAATCTATTGTTTGCTTAAAATCCAATCTCTGAAATAATTAGATCAATTACAGCACCACTTCAGTGTAAAATGAAAAAAAACAGAACCAAAAAACAAACCCTAAAAATCTCCAAACTGCCAACAAATTCTAGGGACAAGTAGTTTAACTGAGCATAAGTTATGTATATTTAGATGTACGTGTACTCATATGAGTGCATGTGCCTGCGTGTGAAAACAGAGTCATATGATTTGGAAATTCTTGCTAAAATATTATGTTCATTTCTGACATGTGGAACAACTGAAAAAACTCCAAAACTAATATCAGCAATGATCATAAGGATCTATCAAGCATGACTTGCTAAACAGATCAGAGTTTAAAAGGCATTTGGACAATGGGAAGGCTGATGATCGGCAAAAAATACCTTCAAATGTACAAGCAAACTTAAAAAATTGATAAAAACGAAAGGAAACAGCTACCACTTTAACCTTCTGCAAATAAACTGAGAAAGGATAGGGTTAGAATGCACTGAAAGAAATCTATCCAAAAGATGTTTTAGGGACCAGGAGAGTTGAAAACCATTTCAGAAAATGAATTGTGTTCATTATTTGAAACTATGTTCATTATACTTTCTAACAGCAATTTACAAAAGCATTTTTCAGACATAGTTGGGTAGAGCTGATCATATCTTTCAGCAGGGGACAGAGTAGGTCTCTACCCTGAATTACTTCCCAGCTCCACTTTCCAACAGGCTATAAACCAATAAGTAAAAAGGCCCTGGTGATGCCATGATGATTTTGCTTTTTCATATACTCTTCTCATATCCCCCTTTCATATATCCTTTTATGCAGCTTTTATGTATCCCAAGTGCTTTTAGCCCACATACTTGTAATTCCCTAAGCTTGATAACTAGCTTAGACCCAAAGTTCTGTTAAGCCAAGAGACTAAACATCTTGGAAATGTCGTAGTCAGGGTGTCAGAGAGCCCCAGACCCAAGGTCCTCTCCAGAACCCCTTCTGTAAACTAAGATAGACCCGTGCAGGGGGGGCATTCCTTACGAGGGGGCTTCTCCTGAGCCTCCCATTGGGAAACCTGTGATAGATATGCCAAGATGCAAGATCTATAATTGTACACTCGAACCATCGCGGGGGGGCTTTTGTGGGTTCCGTGCACCGGTCCGGGCGGGCACTTCTGCAGGGTGCTCCTGCCTGGAACAAAGGATCTTTAATGAACACCAAGGTAAAATCCCTTTTCCCCCTCTAACTATGTTTGGATTTTAATTCTAAGCCCAGGAAAAGGCATCACTGGATGAGCCATTTTTGTGTGGATCTGACTAGTTCTTTTATACTACATTTCTAAAAAAAACCCCTAAAAATCAAAGAAACAACACCCCCTCCCCCAAAAACCAAAGGAAAAATATTTAAAATAAACTTAAAACAAATCCTGACCCACTAAAAATAGGAAGCCAGTTTTGTTGAACACATGCATTAAAAATTCCAAGACACTTTTAAACAGAGAAAGCTTGAGGAGATTAGATCATAAAAAATGTAACTGAATAATTTATAATTTTCTTTTCCTATTGCATCCTCACCAGGTGGGTCATACTTTAAGGCATCAGCATATTCTGCAGTTCTTAGATTGTGAAAATTCTGCTAAGAGAAAACTCTGATCCTTCATTACCTTCTCCTTCCATCCCCATGATAGCTGGACTGTCTTTTTTCTGTTACTCTTTTTCAGCCTCTCTGCTCAGTGAATACTCCAAATCCCTGGTGTTACTGAGCCCCTTTCACACTTCCTATCATTGTATTTTGTATAGTTTTCACACTACAGGCTTTGGAGCTTCTCTCCTGGGGCATTCCTATTTGTTCAGCAAAGAAGATGAAATTTCTCTAGAGTTTTTCTTCTGTCGCAACCACTCTCTTTTAAAGGAAAAAAACACAAACAAAAAACAATTCTAAAGGTATCATTGTTCATAAAAGAACTCCAAAAGTACATTGAATTTTTCTGAACTGAATTATAACTCATAGAGGGAGAACTTTTGAGAATGAGAAGGTAGAAAAATATAGGTGATGATATTATTGATATGTTCCTAGCAATCCTGATTTCCTGGATAAATTTTCCCTGTATGCTAAAGGTCTAAACTCTACCCACCATTACACTTTGATGTTTATCTTAGTGAAAGAAAGGAAGGCAGGCATAATCTTGAGTGGCTGGATCAATACTTTGAAAGCATCTAAATGCTTTTTTTTAGTATCAACAACAGGAGAAGGTTTTAATTTAGATGCATTAGTATGTATTCTGTAGGTTTTCAAAAATGATTACTTATATTTAAAAAAAAACACATGAAATTCACAGAAACAGTAAGGTTTTAAACAGAGTAAGTTTCTGTTACTGACTAATACAAAGCTAAGCATCTGAAATGTTTGTACAGCTCTAAATAAGGTGGGATTCCTTCTGTTCTTGTGCTGAATATTTGAGTAAAGATAAAATGTCTTCAGATGGGATTTGTAAGCGGGATATCAAGGCATGTAGCCATGGTAAAAAAGTAACATTAAATGATGCCCACAAGTTAAAAAAGGACCATTTCTGTTGGTTCTGAGAGACCTTGTGGAGGTTCTCACTTCAAAACTCAGTCTTATATCCAACCTGTCAAAGGACCTGCATCTAACTGAAGTGTTAGTGGAATAGATTATATAACACATGCACAAAGTGTAAGGTGAAAAGCAAACAATTAATTTTTAAAAAAATCTGCAAAGCAACTATTAAAAAAATATTTAAAATTTTTGTAGTTAACATATCAATGTTGAAATAAAAAAAATCTTCCAGCAGGTTTAAGTGTAGTATTTAAATGGAGGGATTATTAAAAATATGCTACAAATTATATATGTGATTATTTTATAATCTCCTTGGATATAAGTTGGCTACTATTTTTGACCAGTTTAGCTAGTATAAATAGAAATCATATGTTATCCCCAAACAATTTTTTTATAATAGCAGTAATATGGACAGGGTAAATGAACTGTCATTGAAACTGGTCAGTATTAGTAATAATGGTTGAAATGAGAAGAAAATGAAAAAACTTTTGATCATGAATAGAAAAAAGAAAATAAATTATTTTCATTTTAGCACCAGATTTACCCTTGTTCTGGGAAAAGATGTCTGCTAGTTAAAAAGAAGTAAAAAAAAAATTATTCCTTCATTTAGAATTGCAGTTACATTAATACAAAAATATTTCAGGAGTTTACTATTTCAAAGAAATATTTCAGCAAACCAGTAGTCTCTTGTTAAAGCACAGCAGATCTACACAAATGACTTGTGTGCAACAAGCTACTGAAAATATTAGAAGTAGTATCACAAAAAAAATGTGGTATATGTGAAACAATATTTGTACTGGTTTTTAATTTATTTTTTAAATTAAGCCAAACATAAGGGATAGAATTTGAGCTATTATTTTTATCTCATGAATTTAAATGAAAATTAAAAATTCACTGTAATTAAGTGCTAGGATAATAGGCTAACTTCGATGCTGACTGAGAACTGAATGTCATCCCACTTCTTTCTAACTCAAGTCTTTAATGTAAACTTTAAGTTAATAGTGAAACTGGGACAAATGAATGTGGGTTTTTTTTACTGTTCAGTACATGTGAGACAGTTTACCCACCAAAGTGTGCTCTTCCTAGTGTCTCTTCTACTAGAAGATATTTTACTTTCACTGAGAAATATTGTAGCAGAAATATGGATGATTATTTTGAGGGGGCTGATTCATGGTCCAAACATCATGTTGGTGGAAATTTTGTCAATTACATGGTGAGAAGTTGCAGTTGAATCTGCTTTCTTACGTGGTGATGACCAATCTATAACCTAAGGTGAGAATTAGGACAAGAAAAAAAATACACTTATTACTATGAAACTGTTGGGAGACATAGTTAAAATTTAGGAAAAAGATTTCTAAACGAGATCTAGATTCCTACACTTAGGGCTTGATTACATTTTAATCTCTAGATATGTTCTTTAACAGCTCTTGATTTGGCATAAGTATATTGAAATTCTGTGGTTTTGTTGTTTTTTTTTTTTTTTTTTTTTAATAGGGCATGCCTGCAATTAATCTAGAACTAGATCATAAATTTGAGCAAATTAAATTCTATGTTGATTAATGTGAACTCTATATTGCTAACACATGCACTCCAAAATTTCTAATATTAAATGGAGCATTAAAAATCCCCACGAAATAAAAATGGATGTTTATGAAATTTGTCATTAAGTGTCTGTTACTAAATTCTGTTACTGGGAAATGTCAGATATTTGAACACTTGCTAAATAACCCCGGAATTAGCAAAATGGTTATTTTGACATAATTGAAAGGACATATGCAAAGGCAAGTGCATCTTGCTGAAGGATTGCAGAAGAGAATTTATTTCCAGTCCAATGCATGTTGCACTGTTATGCAGTTAATTTAGGATAAGAGGAGGAAGAAATACAGTTATTCCTGTTTGGAGTAAATTGGCCAATAGGAATATCAGATAATGTAGTTGAGATGTGTTTGTTAGGAATTTGCTTCTGGGAAGGTTACACTGCCCCGTTGAAAGCAAAATTGAATATTTTCTTAACTAACAATAAGAGGAACAAAGCTAAGCTGCATTTTCAGACTTAAAATTTAAAAAAAGAGTCAAAATTTTAGCTTTTGTGTTTTCCAGATAAATAAAATTTAATAAAATTGGTCACTATCTGGAATATCCCTGCACAGTAATCCATGAGACAGTTAAACTCATGCATAGAATTTAAATTATACATATTTTCTTGAAAAGTCTGAATGCATTTCATCCACACTAGCTCAATCCTGTGGCAGTGTTTCTATTTTTCATAAAGCCAAATGGATCAGGACAGATAGGAGCAGCCTCATATTCACAGGCCCTGGTTCTCAAGGGGCACTTCCACCACCCTGATATTTTCTGGAGAGGCAACACAGCAGGACATAAGCAGTACAGGAGGTTCTCAGAGTGCATTCGTGACTTCCTTTTCTATGTGGAAGAGGAGCTAATGAGGAGAAGTGTTCTGAGCAATCTCATGCTCACCAAACAGTGTCAGAAGAAGAGGTTATCCTTCCTCTTTACTCAAAAACTGATGAGCCCACACCTGGAGTACTGTGTCCAGTTCAGAACTCAGCAGTACAAGGGAGACATGAGCACACTGCAGAGAGTTCCTCAAAGGACTGCAAGGACAATTAAAAGAACAGATTGTCCCTCATAAGGAAAAGCTGAGAAATATGGGACTGTTCAGTGTAAAGAAGGCTCAAGGAGCAAATTATCAATCAGTGTATACAAATACCTGAAGGAAGGGTGCAAAGTGATGTAGACAAGCTCTTTGCAGTGGAGCCCAGTAACAGGTTCTGGGGGTAAGCTGACACAGGAGGTTATGTCTGAACTTCAGGGAACACTTTTTCACCATGAGCATGACTGAATGATGGAATAGGATGCCCAGAGAGGTTAATGAGTCTACACAAGCTATCTGGACACAGTCCTGAGCAAAAAAACTATGATTTGTGTCCCTTGAGTGAAGGAGTTGTTGAACCATATGACCTCCAGAGGTCACTTCCAACCTCAGCCAATCTGTGATTCTGTGATTTGAAACACCACTTTCTCTGATGCCTTATTGATTTTCTTCTAGATCTTTTCTGTTACTATATGCGTGCCTTGGTGCATTCATTTATTTTAACAGAAAGTAGTAGTGGCAGATGTTCGCTGAAGTTTGTGGTTTGGGTTATTTTTTCTTTTCTATTTGCTTTTTTGCATGCATTGACAATCCACATTTGAAACTGTTTTACATGTATATTAAATATTCTGCAAAACAGAGAGAGAGCTTTTGAAAATGTTAAGTTCAGTGTTCATAATAAAGTAAGGCAGTTTGGGACTTTGAAAATTACAACCGATTCCTTTTGCTTCAGGCTACATTTATCCTTCAGAGCTCTATCAACATATTTGCATCAGGTCAGGGAATTATAGTGTATGATAACTGATCATCATAGTTTTGGCAGAAACAGGCAAACCACAAATATTTCTTTTTTTGTCAAATGTTTATTATTATTTTCCTAAGAACAAATGCAATAAGTAAAAATAAAACTAGAAATTTTAGTATTGAATTATTGTTTAAAATACTTTACAATAAGATAGGTTTAAAAAACTTCCAGGAATACGTCCTACTTAATTATCTACAATTCCAGCTATTGAGTAGGAAAACAGGTAGATAAAAGACCAAGTAAAGATGAAAAAAAACCAGCCAATCCAAATGAAAATTTTTATTCCTTTTATTCTTTTTTTTCCTAATGATATGTGCAATTAAAAGCTCTTACTCAAGAGGAATCAGCTTTACCTCATTTTTGAAGATGTTACTCTTGCTCTTTCTGTATGCAACATAAAGGGATGGAGTGACCTCCACAGAAAGGAGATACTCACGAGAAAAATATATTTATCCATAGGTACTTAATATGGATCATGCTCAGGACTGATCACTGACAGCAGGGGTAGATTTTATCTTTTCATAATCAATGCATATGAACAGAACCTTCGAGGGAGGCAGTTCATCTGACTGACAAAGGAAGACTGAGCTGGGTAACTTTGGGTTATGCACATCTAAGTGTAGGTATCTAAAGCTAGGGCAGAGAAATTTCAGCTCAAGAGTCCATGACTATCTTATGCTAAAAAGAAAAAGTTCCTGTGTACCAAAAAACTCAAATTTATAAAAAAAAAAAGCTGGAAAACTCTGTGATTTGTTTCTTGTTTGACAGACGCCTTGTTCTTGAGAGCTTCAGAGTTTTTGGACTATGGATAGAAGAAGCCATTGAGAGGGACTAGTTGGCAGTTATATGACAACTAAACCAAGTTCAGCACTTCAGTGTCAATGTCTTAAAAAAATGCAAAGGTTAGATGTGTCAGTGCTCTGCAGGTCTTTTCCCTAAGAGAAGAAATTATAATTTAAGTAAAAATATCAAAGAAAATCTGCCTAACTCAAGAGAAACAGCAGTCAATATGCAAAAAAAAAAAAAAAAAAAAAAAAAACCAAAAAAAAACCCCAAACCTTCAGTTGCCTGCTGCAGAACACAAGCCAAGATGACATTTAAGCTTTAAAATGGTGCTGTACATACTATCTGTACATACTATCTGAAATTAGAATCCAATAAGCACAAGATCAACAATTTAATTTTGATGTTCAGCATTTGTCACAGGAAGTTGCATCTACAGTCCTATTTGCTCTCTAAGGCTTCAGAGACAAATGAATGTATTTATGCTATTGACGCATTTCCTCTTGTGTGGCAAATTTCCCCCTAATTTCATGACAGATGGAACTATTATCAGCCACTTCTTTTTGTTCAGTCTGGAGATTCTAGCTCAACATATAGCGTGCCTTCTAATAGCAGATGCTTAATGACAGGACATACCAACTCTCCTAACAATTCCTTGCTTAAGGTTATATTGCATAATTTATTCTGTCAGTTAGTAAAGTTTAAATTGGACTAAATGGTGTGACAGGAATGTTAAATGAGTGTCCAGTGAGAGATGCAGACATGAGGGCAAAGCTAGCAACAGGAATATTCAGTGACCTGAATTTTGACCTTTTTTATATTTTTAATTCTTAGGCTTGCACAAACATTTGGTCCGTGGTGATGTTGGTACATAACTGAGAGTTTTATGTTTTAAAAAATACTCAATGCTCTTCTTTATTTTTTTTTTTTAATTACATTTTCTTCTTTTACATACACCTTCCCTACTTCATTTACCTGATTGATGCTTCTGCTTTACAAACAAATCTCAGGAAATTGTTTGAAGACTTGAGAATGAATCTTGATCTGAAATTCCTTGAATTTCACTATACTTTATATCACTGTGAAGAAACAAGCACAAGGCCCATGTGTTCACTGAGTTGTTTTTACATATTTTAAAGTCCCCCAAAAGACTGATGCACTGCATACATTTGTTTATAAACCACTATCCACTTAGAAACTAAAGCCAGAACAAACCCAACATTTTTGGTAGAAGACTGTAAAATATTTCATCAGAATGGGCATACCACTTGGAATCCAGAAAGAGTGCTGTTAATTTCATGATTAGCAAGTACTTCCATGACACATGAACAAGAACCCTCTGTGCCTCTAGATAAAATATCCTGCTTCTCATCAGGGTCAATTAAGCTTATGTTGGCTGCTGTGCTAACATATTTACGCTTCTCTTGGTACCCTGACTAGCCTATTAAGACACACCTAAGATACCTGTAACAGGCAAGCAGAAATAGGCTTGGTGCTCTTAATACTCATTGAGACAAAAAGTATTTAGTGGAGAACCACCTTCCTCTCCAGAGCCTGATACACACAGCTCATTTAAGCTGATGTTAAAACTAGTATTGATTTAAAAGGAATGAGAAAAAGACTTAACAGTTTTCCAGAAATGGCTATGAAGCTGCAGAGGAAGAATAAAGTCAGGGCACAAGCAGTGCAATGGTGGAGAATGAAAACAGTCAAATACTGAATATATTCTTTTTATCTTCTCCACAAAAGAAAGATGGCCCTAATATAGCTATTAGACTAGCAAATGGGAAACGCCAGCTTCCTCAAGCACTTATTGTTGTCACTAGGCATTTTAATGACTCCATTTAGCACTGCAGCATTTCTTTTGCTCAACACTGACTAATAACATGCTGAGATAGTTACACACTTTGCAAGTGGAGTTTTATTGAAGAATGGAAAGGTGAATGCCTGGGGATTTTGCTCTTAAAACTGTGGAGGACGCATTTTGGATACAATGCTTAAAGAGGAAAAGAAAATTAAACAAGAAAGGTTAGCAAGGGAGATTAAGGGTGAAGGAGAGAAACAAGGGGAGAACTAATGAAGGAAATGAAATGAATTGAGAATTACTTTGAAGAGCAACTAGCAGCAGATAATAAATCATGGTGCTGTAAGCATACAAAAGCTGAACAGTAAAAATAGTGCTGTAGTTGAAATGGCACAATGCACTTTTCAAAAATGTAAAGTGTTATCTGCAGTATGTTAAATACTGTGAAGTTTCCACCATTTTAAAGTAAATTGCCCAACTGTACCTTTCTTTCTGCTATCACGTTCTAACGTTTCTTTATTCTAACATATAAAACATGTTTCAGTGACATTACTGCAGCAGTAGAGTTCTGCCTGCAGCTCCTGCAAATTCAGGCCCTCAGCAGATATACTTCTGTCTAACATGTCAGATGCTGACTAGTTCCTTACACTTGCTAAATACATATGGATCTGTCCCTAAGAATCTAGGACTTACATTAGCATTGCACTAACACACCCCATATCTTACTGATATGTAAGGGTACCATTATTATAGACATAAACTATCTACACATGATTTATTCACCTTTTTAATATCAATGCCTTAGAAAGGGAACATGGCACAGGCAATGGAAAAAAAAATGGATTTTAGTACAAATTTGCCTGTTTTTTTGTGAACTTATATAATTAATATTTAAATATTTGCACTAGTAGCCACAGGATAGGTTTTGGTTTTTTTCATATGTTTTTGCTTCTTTGACTAGATTGTTAAGATTAATAGCTTAAACACACAAAAAAACCCTTTTCAAAAGAGGTCTTTTTAAAAAATGAAGAAAATATGGTATGGCTTTATTTCTTAGCAAAATCAGCTCTTTTTCCCTGATCATAAGTGCATGTATGTTCAAGTATTTTTGTGCTCTGTTGCACCTTAGGGATTGGTCAATTGATTGACTGTTAATGTGCACACTAAGTAAGCAAACATGCAAAGAGTTTTTCAAATATGCTGAATATTGCTAATAACACTCTTCTCTTGGATTATTCTTCTGGAATTCCTGCTTTTAAAATCTCTTTTTTTTGTTTATGCACATATCTATATTTATTAGACACACATTTTTATGTACATACGTGTGCTCTATGCTCCGTACATATGTACAGAATGCTTCTGTAACTGAAGAATTCCCTCTGTTTTTGAAGTACATGGACTATCCACAGGAAAATACAATCTGATTATGTCCATATTCAAAACCACTATAACCTGCCAAGGCATTTCAATATTATTTATTGATCACTTCTTTTGCTGACTGGGTGTGGAGAAAAACTAATCTGCTCAGACAATCAATTTATCCTTCTTTAGGAACAATCCCAGCAATGAAGGAAGTGAGGATGTATTTTGAGGGGAAGAATTCTGCCATAACCAGCAGCAGCAGAACAATTAACATTACAATGTCTGTGAGTGCAGCAACTTTTTTCCCTTTTATTGTTATTCATTTGTTCTCCCCGTTCAGTCACCTGAAAGTCATCCAGATGCAGTGATAACTGCTATAAATGGTGCAGCTGTGGATGATGAAAGCAGCACGCCTGGATCATGTTTTCAGCATATTGCTCAAAAAAAAGCAGTTTATTTAGGACCCATGGGAGTGCCTTTCCCAGTTTGTCACAAAATATTGTGCTGCTTAAACCTATATATTTTATGGATTAAGTTCCATAAATTTTAAGAAAAAAAAATGACAGCACTTTTTTATTACAAGAGATAAAACTATATTCAAGCCTACTTAATCTCATCTTAGATCTGTCTCTGCATTTTTTGACATTATTTGAAATTTTCCTGCATAAAGTGAAATTTACCTCTGATAAATTGAATCACCAAAGATAAAGAGGAAAATTTTTTACTTTTAAGAGCTTTCTTAACTCAAAAACATTCAGTCCTTGCTCTAGCCTTCCCATGACAGTGTCGCAGAAACAATGCACCATGACTGAAAGCATAAAGCAACATGATTTAGTCAAATAAATTTGTATTATACAGTTAATTAATATAGAAAGCCTATGCATTACACTGTGTGTAATAACTGATGTCCACAGATACTTGAAACAGACAATCTGTTGATATTATTGGATAATCTTGCATCTTACTTACAAATAAATTTTAATTTGGTTTTATTTCTTGTGTGCAAAATTTGTATTGAAAAATTTGATTGAATCCTCCAAGTTGTATGAAAAAAGAGATACATATTAGAACTGGAAATGCTTTTATGGTGTAAGCACCTGAAATAAATGCACATGAAATGTGCATATAGAAAATTTTGGGTGCTATGAGCCTGAATCAGTGATCAAGCCTTCTTAAACCCAAACTAGACACACCTTTTCAGAAGCTGACACTAAAAGGGCAATGAATTAAAGCAAATCAGTGTTATAGATTTCAATTACTTAGTGTCAGATGATTTTCTAAAGCGAGAGCAAAGAACTTTAAACATGAGAATATTCTACAGATCTTACCTGAATGAACTGTAATAAAAACTAAAATAACCTCTCTGATTTCAATATCTTGCACTGGCAGTAAGATACTTTCTGTTATAACTTCTGATTGAATTTTAACTTTGTTTTGAAAAGAGGAACTTTTCGAAAAGACTTTATTTTAAGTTTAGCATAATTGTTAAAAAAAAAATTTGCAAAATTCTCCATAACTTATTATTTTCATGGGGGTTTTACCCCCAAATCAGAAATCTAGATTTTTATTTGCTTTAAGAATTTTTTTTTTTTTTTAATCCCAGAACAATAGAAAGGTAAAATATGTTTAAAATCTAAGGAAAACAAAAACAAAACAAAAAAAAAAAAAAGAAAAAAAAAAGAAAAGAAAAATGGAATCACAGTAGTGTCCAAAGTCCTGGGAATTTGGATGCAGTTTTTGAGAAGCATGTTTTTGTTCTTTATTAGAACAGACATGAGATATAGAGAGAATGATGTCTATTTTATGACTACCATCTGAATAACAATATTTTGTTTTCTGCATCTTTTTGCTTTGGTGCCTGATAAATGCCATTATAGGTTTAATGAGGTAGAATTCTTTTATTTATGGATTGATTTTAAAATCATCTGTGCTCTGAAGGCTGCAGGGTTATCCAAGAAAGTATTAGGTCACTGTGTAATATTAAAGGTGTGGATTCATCTTTCAAGAATTGCATAATCTTTTTTTAAAAAAGAAACTTTTCAAAATTTCATTTAGTTTAGTTTATTCATGCTGTCATATAGGTGCAAAAATGATAATAGAACTAATTCCTGGAACATAGCTTTGAGGTCTCAGGAGTAATCCTGCTCTTATGGATGTTCAAAAAACTCAAAAATCAAAACAGATTTTAAAAACCCTCCCACACTCAAAGAAAAAAAACAAAAACAACCCCAAACCTAAAACAACATAACCAACCAACCAACCAAAAAAAAAAAAAAGGCCCCCCCCCAAAAAAAAAAAAAAATCTTACTGACATTTACTTTTCCCCCCCACAAAATATACTTCCTCTTCATGAAAGTAATTTTCAATAACGTTATAGGAAAAAAAACCCCAAAGACATGTATCCTCACAACATCTTAAATTTTATGGTTTTTTTGGTCATGTAACTAATCATACTTTTACAATTTTCCCTACAAAATTCTCTTTATGGGGCTTGAGCAGCAATATCATAAGTAAAAGAATACATAATGATCCTTGGAAATAAGAACAGTTTGGAAAGCATGTCATGTTTTTATGATATCTGCTTAGGTTTGGATTTGGGAGTTTTGTCTAAACTTTCCTTCACAGGTCATTGTTTTTGTCTACAAATAATTTTAGGGTGTAACTCTAGTTGATATTCAGCATAGCAATATATCTTCTATTTTTGGTCAGTAGCACTTAAAAACAAGTGATTATCAGAAAATCTGCTCCTCCCCAAAAGCCTGATTTCCATCTTGCCAGTCATACATTGGACTAAAAATGGAGACAAAGGCCATTTCTCACTTTTATTTGCACATATACATGAACAGACCATTGCAGCTACATTCAGCTTCCAGCAAAGGCACTGTTAGATTTCTTGGAGAAACTACAGAGGAACTACAGCCACTATGTAAATAGTGCTTTTCAGAACAGAAACAATTTTCATTACTTTTTTTTCATTCACTTAACACTGTTAATAGTCATCTGCCCATGAATTAATATTTCTATAGATGGTCATAACCACCTATGATACACTCATTTATTATGTGTTCCATCTGAGAAATGTTCTATACTCTTGATAGTCAAGTGCAAAGGTCTTCCCCTCCCAGTCTGCTCCATTAAGGACAGAGATATAACTGAGTGCAAAGAGATGGAGGTGAATAAAGGGTGTAGTATAGAGCATATTATTTTAATTCCACAATTTCTTTTCTCATAAAATTTTTGAGAAGATTTGATTTGTGATTTTTCTAGACATATTGGTAAGAAAGCTACTGTGTTATTAACAGGATTTGGAATTCTGTACATTGCGTTTTCACTACACTACTACTTAAATTTATGGACTTGATATTTATGGTACAGCATTCTAAGCATTATTATTATAAAAATATTATTTTCTGATTTTTCTTGGCTTAGTGGACTAATATAAGTACTTTTGCCATCATGAATAGTTAAGTAACTGAATAATGATTACTTATATTTTCTAAAGATGGATTACTCTCTCATCTGATTTTAAAAAGTTATTTTAGATGCTGACCCATAAGATATTTCAGGTATTCATTAAGACTAAGTGACTGGGTGAGGCTTCAGATGGCATGTATCAAAACCCTGAGGGCACTAGCAGAACTTAATGACCCTAACCTTCTTAACCTGGGACACACACACATATAAATGAAACCAGGAACTTTATCTTGTGTGTGTACATGTGCACTTCACTATTTCAGACTGGACTACCCAGCAAGTAGGAGGAGACCTTTATACTGGGTAAGTGGGGCCAGGATCTGGGTGTTGATATTAGATGTGTTTAGGGCCCATGCAGATGTTCAAGACCCTGACCTAAGTATGAGTGTGCTTGTGGAAAGTGTGTTTACACTTGTGAACTTCAGTCCTGATGAGCCAGAGGTTAGGAGCAGGACTTGGCCATTTTTCCTCACCCTTTATGAGCTCTGGTAGCACTATCTGTGTGTGCTGCCAAATGCAGTGTCCTGTCAGCAGCAGTCTGTGTGGCTGCTGGCACGGGTGTCCTGTGTGCTTAGGGATCAGCCTTGAAACGGGATGAATTTGCAAAGGAGAAAGCATCAGTCTTATCTAACAGCCTGGGATTGAGATATCTGCATCTCAGGGTGTGGCAGGCTGAGCACCAGATGTCAGCAAGGAGTCTCTGGGCTACGGAGGCTGCTGATTTCAGTGGCTTTCCTGGCATCTTTAACACTTGCCCTGAATGGCAAAAAAATTATCTTATCTTTTTGCAGTCGTAAAGGCTGTCTAGTAGCAGGTAACTACTCCCTAAATTTATTTCAGCTTTAATTTAACTTTGTGCAATCATGTGCTGTAATTCCTACTGTTAGTAGATAGTAATTACAGGTAGCTATTCATGTGACATTGCTGATTACTACTGCAGAATAAAATATCATAGCCTTGTTTGATTGCACCAAGCTTAGGTAGAAGAATTTTTTTGTAGTAACACAAGAAGAATAGAAGAAATTCAGAATGAGAATGGAGACAAAATTTATGGTAAATATACCTTTCCTACCTTGCAGGAACATTGTGTTTGAAGGCAACTCCTGTGACTTCCTGAGCTCCCTCCTATGAATCAATTGGCTTATTCATAGCTAATTAAATAGTATGATGTGATGGAAAGGCAGTATGGAATAATTTAGTCTGTATAACTTATTCTCTAAAGTGTTTTCTCAGTTATCTGAAGCAAGCCATCACAGTAAAAGGAGTAATAAGTAAGTTCTCAAATATCTGAGTAACTCAGTGGTTTTGCTTCACTGAGAGCATTCCTCCTTTCATTCTGGTCTTGGCTGTGTATATTATAGAGATTTTTCAAAGTTCCTTTTTTCATTCACCTTCCACATTTACAGACTCCTTTCTGCTTGAGGTAAATAAGATTTGGGCATACATGAGCTCTCCAGGTCTGAAGTGAGGTCATCTGAATTCTACACACACAAAGCAGGAAGTGTCTGTAGGACAGCATTACAGAAAGAGGTCTCACACTCTTTCCATGAAATTAATATAACTGAGATTTTCTCTGAAGTACCTGCATGCTAATGCACACTCGATGGGGAGCAAAAGAAGGGAGGTAGAGATCTGTGTGCAGAGCAAGGGTTGATTTCAAAGAGCTGTGGAGAGACAGCTCACATGGTTGGAGTGCTGCTGCGGATGGGTCACCGTTTCATCAGGAAGAACAGACCAGGGGAGGAGGGGAATTGTCTTTTATGTGAACAGAGTGGACAGAGGGAGTAAGCGAACCTTTGAACATAAAACTTTCTTTTCTTTTTCTTTATTTCTCCTGCCTTTTTACCTTTCTCTCTCTCTGTGTCTCCTGTGAGGCTGATTAGCTTGCTAAGAGAGGTTGTAGAATGTCTGTTTTAGGAGATTAAATAGACATTTAGGAGAATGTCTGTTTTAGAAGATTAGAAGCCTGATTTCACTGTATTCTGGACGACCTGTTCTATGTAACCACACTTGGAGCAGGAATGCTGGTTTAGACAGCCTCCACAGGTCGCCTTTCTCCTCACACATTTTGTGAGCTCTCCAGTAGAGCACCCCCAGTCTGAGTCTGTTTGAAGACACAAATATCTTCAGCTAATGAAACACATACTAAATCTTAAATATTTTTCACTTCCTTTTTGTTTGCTTTGTTTTGTTTACCCACTTCACACTTAAAACTTGAAATTTGTGTGTTCTCCTGCAATACATTCTATTGAGTAGGCCAGGAAAGCACTTTCAATTAGAAGGATTTGAAAATTTGTTCTCTCAACTTGTTTGACAGGTTTATGAGTCTTGCTTGCAGGTCTTGCTTTAAAGGAAGGCTTTTGCTACGATGTTAGGAGTGTTTATAAACACACACAGACACATATACACATATACACATACACATACACGTACACATACACACATATATACTCTGGGAAAAATAATTTAAAATTAGAACAAATGGATTGTTTCAGATTGTGACAAAGACTGTAAGCCATTCAAATCCTTCAAAAAAAAAAAAAATGTGACAGAGGAAAGGGTGAAGAGAATGATTAGGCTGTAGCATAATTTCTGTGCTTGAGGAACAACTGGACTATAATCAAAATTTCAGGGTTGGAGATAGATGAAGTCTATCAAATTGTGAGTGTTGTGGAAAGAATGAACATGCAATGACAGTTTTTGCATTTCCAAGGTAAGAGCTAGCTGAAGCTGGACCTTACAGCTGCTGCTTCAAAACTTCACCAAAATAACATTTAGCATTAGGCAAAATCTTCCAAAATGAAGAAGCTTGTCCACCTAAATGCCTCACTGAGGTCCATGGTGTAATGAACAAACAAGTTTCATGATGGCCAAAGGTATATGCCAGGTGTGATGGTTAATGGCCAGAGAGGACTGTGGATGGAAGTGAAATTGACTAAAGGAACAGCTTCAAAATATCTTTAAAAATGAAAAGTTTACTACAGCTTAGGGAAGAGCTATCTAAGCTTCTAGCCACAAACAGTACCAAGACAACAAGATGAGGAAGGAGAAAAATATATATGAACAGCAAACATCACATACTCTTTGACAGGAAAAGCTGGAAAGACAAAGGAGACATCCAGTGCTGTGCCTACAGCAATAAACAGGCTTGTGCACCAAGTGTTGATGTGAAGAGTGTGATAGATTTTTGCTGTGCATAGACCTGTACAGCCAGCATGCTGACTATGCATAACACATCATCTTCCAGCACAGTGCAGTCCTGGTCAGATGCTAGAGACCCCATAATAACGTGCTTTTATATAAGGTGTTAAGTAAGTATCCTTAGGTTTTTGTACAAAAGAATTTTAAAAGGTGCAAGAGATAGTGTAATTTTTTTCACAGTTTAATAAATGTCATGCATTAACAGTCATGCTTATTTAGAAATTACTTTTTGCCATAGGATTATAGATTTATCCTTCTCCTGTAACCATTTGGATGACACTGAAGCCTTTCAGTAAAAGCTACTAATAAAGTTTAAATGAGGATCAGTTTTCAAACATCTTGCTTGTCTTTTTACCTGTAACAGACATACTTGTTATGATGGGTAACTCTTTTAACATCTTTGTGTTTTGTAAAAAACATTATTTAAAATGTTTTTTAAAGTGTTTTGTAAAAAACATTATTTAAAAAAAAATAAAATAAACCAAATGTGAGACAGTTTCCTAACCTGTAAAAAGTTAGCATCAGGGTACGTTGTCACTGCTTTGAGAAACAGAAATCAGTAGAGCAAGGTTTATGGGATAGGTTAAATAACTGATCTTTAAGGAGTTTGCTTCAAGCACACACGTTCAAACTTCACAGGTGCTTGAATTTCCATCATTCTCTCTGTTTTTTCCAGTTTCTCATTCAGTGAATTACAGAAATTGTCTCCAGGGCAGAGTGTTCTCAAGGAAGAAAGCAATAAAGAAGAAACATTTCCTAGCATTATGGTAAAACTGTTTATTTCTTAAGAAAAATAAGTTGTATAAATTAGTTTGACCTTTCTAAATTTCAGGTTTTGGGGGAAAAAATTGCCTTTTTAAATTATATGGTTCCACACTGAATTGCTCTATATTTCTGACCCTCAAGTTCTCTTTCTTTTTCACTTTTCTACAGTGATCTTTAGACTAATGTTGCGGTCCTCAGTGCCTCACTTTACTGTTTGGAGGGGAAAAGAAATAAAAGACTTTCTATCACAGCACTTTCTAAACACTTCTGTAGCTTCTGTGAAACTCACTTTAAAAAATAAGCTACACAGATACTTTTTCTACAACCTTATTTTAGAACTATTTACAGAAATGACTGACAGCTAATAGCTCCAATGTTTCCATAATTTTGTGGTACAGTAAATGTCAATGTTATCCAGCCAATCATAGCAGCTTTTTACTAATCTTTTTTTCATTCTTTAGATGACATTTTCCCCACCTGAAATGTTCACATACACACACAAGCACACATACCAGGCTGGGACATTAGCAGACAAACTCTTATGCTAGCTGTGGGGTCTGACTGTAAGTTTTTAAAGAACTCCCTCATATTCCTTGTCTATCCCAAGTATTTTCTACAGTCAAAAATTCAAAAGATTAATTTAAAATCTTTGCATGAAAACACATCTTTTGAGAGTTTCATTCAGGAAGTTTAAATTATAATATTTAATTTGACCAATTGTGAAGGACAGAAAAAATAAATTTTATGCAAGTACAGAACATATTCCGTTTCTGTAGGTTTCACTAAGTAGCAGTTTAAGACAAAACTGTCATAACAAGCACCCATAAGAAGTAATGGTTTAGTTACCTCGCTCCTGGTGCAAAATTGATTTATTGTCATTGGTGAATGACAAGTATAATCTTTTTCTTACAATTGACTCTGATTATTCATTGTGTGCTGTGGGTGAAAGTAGTTAATATTATTCATAGCACACAATGAATAATATTTATTGAAAGTAATTTTAAGACTGATTTTTGTAATCTTTTACCACCTCCTTCAGTTCATATGTACCATCTAGATATCTTCTTCAGGTATATTTCTTAGAATTGGAAATGCAGCAGCTAGAAAAGTATTATCATCATTATCTTCTGAGACGCTGCCATACTGAGACAGATGATATTTATTAAAATGTCATACAAATATATGGTCAAGATTCCAAGTAAAACTTACAGAAAATAAAATATACCTTGCAGAACAGTGTACTTCAAAAATTGAATCATCATCTTTTGGTACCTTTATGATGGTAGCAACACAGAAAAACTTTTCCACCTCTGTGTTTGTTGAATTCCGGCTTCCAGTGTCAGCAAAAGAAAGAAAGAGTGCAACACTGGGATTTATCTTTCAGTCACCATAGGAAAAGATGCAGAGTACAGGGAAAGAGAATCATAAGGAATAAAAAGAAAACAGGAATGTTTGTGTTTATGGATTGCAGAGATCGGTGCCATAAAATTGGTAGAAAGGTATCATAGACTTTTTATTTCCAGAAGAAAAACACTTTCTATACACTATTTATAAGAAAGGACTTTTTCTTTTTAATGTCCACAAAACTTGTTTGCCTTGTGATTCATTAGTAAATGCAAGATTTTCTCACTACAGCTGGTACTCATAGTAGATGTCCGGTTTTGCTATATGCAGTTAAGATATCTACTTAAATAGTCCTATGGTGGTTAATAGAGCTAGAGAAGAGAAATTAATGTCTTCTACATCTTTGGTTTTCCTAGTTTTAGAACAAACTTTTTTTTTTTTTTTTTCTGAAATTTAGTTTTCCATTAGCAGAAGCCAAATCTATCTTTGCTTTGGAGGCAGAATTCTGCCCCCAAAGCAAAGAGAAGGTTCAGAGCTAATAACTCTTTCATGTATTGACTCATGACACTGACTCAAGTCCAAATTTTAGCTGAACTAACACATTTCTCAGCAGCTGATTATTAAGCTGATTAATGCCTTCTAAGAATTCTAGCTAGAAAAGTTCACTGTTCCCTAAGAAATGTTCACCACAATAATGATGATGACAAGCAGATATAGGCACAAGACCTCTTCAATATGTGCTCCTCCAGCATTAAATAAGCATATTCATATTTAAATGTAAAGAGCAGAGATAACACCACACTCCAGCCTCCAGTAGTAAGGGTCTACCTTACTCATTTAAATCACTTACACAGGAGAAACAATTCACCTACCCATTTTTTCTCTTGGAGAAATTATACCACCTTAATATGCTTCTAAACAGGCTGAATGTATGCTGGATCCACACGTGTTTTCTGAGATATTTAGTGTGTTTGTCAAAAATGTGTTTCTAGGACTGCTCAGTTAAAATCATTCAGGGATAAAAAACTATTATTTTCATCAATAAGCATCAATGAGCATGATGCATTTAGGAAAAACAAGTTGTTTAGTTCTGCTTGGGTTTTTTTCAGTTTTGCGGAGCTTACACAATTAAAGCTTGATTAAACATTCTCCCTTTTGTACTTTTGGTTTTGTACTTTTTGGTTAAAGGCGATCTTGATAAAAACATGGTTTTCATCATATGATTTGATCTAAATCCACAGAATATTGCTGGTTAGGGAGAAAAATAAAGGACTACATTTTCACAAAAGTACTTATGGCTGCATACATCCTTTTCCTCTAATTGCTCATTGCTTAAAGTGACAAAGTACTATTTTACTTTTTAATTAAAAAAAAACAAAAGAGAAAAAGAACCATTACCCTTTCTCCCCATTTGTCTTCTAAATTGCAAAATAATCTATACACACAATTCTAGCTGAGACACTTTTGAGAGGCTTGCTTTGCAGTAGCTGGTGTATATTACTTTCTAAAAAGTCATAAGTTAAGAAGCCTAGAGAAGCAGAGGCGCAGTTGCCTACTTGCATATTCATACACGTACAAATATTTCACACACAAAGAATACAGTAGCTACAAAAAGATAAAATCCCATTAAATTATTGTATTGTTCAATGTAGTTAGCATCCCAATGTTACTTGGTTCTCACTGTATAAGCCCTAGTCTGGAAAAACATATGTTGCTCTTACAAGCAAACTTACAGCTCAGTGAAGGAATAGACCAGAAATATTCACCCAAAAGATGTCAAAGGATATAACAATTTTTGCACACCCTCTTGACTTTTAGTCTGACCACAAGATGTTATTATATATTAAGTCTATGTTACTTGTGTTTGCTGTTCCTTTCATTTCAGCTAATGTATAAACCTGATCATTCATCAATATTGTGAATATTACTGCAATATTTTAGAGTAGTGCTAGATTCTGACAGATGCAGTGTGTTGGAATGGTTTAAAAATGGCTGCCATGCTCATTTTTAAAAGCCTTTTCTTTCTATTATCTTCCTCAAAAACAATTTAGTCTCTCTATTTGAAGTGAAAGAAACAGATGTAGAAAAAAGGTGTGTATGACAGAAATGTCAGATTCCAATGCACAGTGCAGGACTGGGGTTTTTTTCATGTTTAATGATGGCCTTTCTACAAAAATAAAATCTATTTTTTAATATTACGTACTTTTTGGAATTACATTAAGAATACAAGTGTCTCAAAACATTGTGTTAAATTCTTTGATACTTTTAACCGTGGGGATGATAAATTACATCAGCTATATTAGAAATGTGGAATCACAGAATCATATGAAAATGAAGGGTCACTTACTCTAAATTTTTTCTCACTATACCAAATTATATATTCTGCTGGCTAAGGTTTCTACTGAGGAAGAAAAACCCTGCATGATTCTGATGATAACAATTTTTTTTCTGTCTTGAGAAGTCTTTTTACTTTGTGAATGTCACTTGTCATCAGTAGACTAAAACAAAGTAATCCAAGTGTGCATCAACTCAGGAAAGAGAATCTGTGTAAATTTCAAAAGCATTTTTTGTCCTTGGCATAAAACTTGTCTAAATCTCCTTTCTCCTATAGAATACTTTTGCAGGTTTTCCTGCTATGATGATGAGGCATTAAATTCATATAGAAATCTCTGTAGAGTTGGCATTATGTTTATTTATTGGATGTGCACAGATACATGTTCACATATATATAACATTGAAGAAATTATTATTTCCACTTTCTATGCATTTTCAACATGACAACAACAAAATTTCAGAGACGTCTCACATTAATCTATGAACAACTTACCCAACTTCTAGTGAACATTAAAACTTAATATAATTAAAACTTAGTATCATATTAATTCAATGAGAATAATATTTACTAAGGACAGAAAAAAAAGAGATTATTCTTATAAACAGACACAGTTAGCTACAAACTCAAGAGAATATAAGTAGAAATAACTAAAACAGATGGATTAAGTCCTTTGTAAATAGTTCTTTTAACTAAAAAAACTCTGGAGATTTTATTTAATGCTCTTAATATTGTCTAGATGCAAGGCCTATGTGCTTTGGGTAAGTTTACATACATTTCTGGATGATCATCTTAAAAAATAACCACACCTCTGCCAAAAACAAACAAATGAATGAACGAACAAAGAAGCAAACAAACAAAACTCACCAAACCACTACAATAACAATAATACCCACGACCAACAACAAAGACATAACTGTTTATTGTAAATGTGTTTTGCTTCATGCTTCATTGAAGCATTCTGTGAGTCACCATTCTGTTGTTGCTGGATCAAAATCAGGTTTTATCGCACCCCTTTAGATGTGTAATAGGAAAATCTTTGGATGTTCTATGGATCACCTGACATTGAAATATCCATGACTCCAATTTCTCTTTGTTGTAACCTCTGGAGTTTGGTAATGAGAACTTGTAAAGACATCAAAGTACACCAACACACATGCAGCCATTGACCATAGAATGAATTATATTTCAGCAATTGCCTTCAAATGGACAGGTAAATAGTAAGTCATATTCAAACCTATCTGTACTGTTGAATTCTATAAATCTAAAAGCCTATTTGATTCTGCTTCCCTCTGCTATTGCAGGGAAATAAAGTTTTCAATAATATATAGCATAAGAATAGATAGAAGAAAAATCATATTTTTATCTATTTATGTACACTATTTCAGATTACTGTTTCTGAGAAAATTACATAAATATAGACAAGCTTGTAAAATTTTGACAAGGAGACAACTTGTCTCCTGTGTTCTTCTCTAGAATTATAATAATATAAGCAACAAAAGAGTATTGAATTCCAAAATATATTTTATAATCCATCATGCTATTTGTTGTAAGAGGATTGTGTTTCAGATGAAAGGCAGTTGAAGAAAACTCATCCGTTTCATCGCATTTCTCAGAAAGTAGACTTTCCCTTTAATATATATTTCAATCTGAAGAGCGACGTGCTGGTGAAATGAAAACAAATGACAGTGCTATCTCCAAAGAGACAATGTATTATTTCAAAATGTATGAAAAGGCCCTTGCTTTGCCCTTATGGCAGTTAAATGCTCGAAGTGAGACAGGCAAAAAACATGGTTAACTCATTCAAGGAGACATGAAAAGTGACCCTCCTTTTTTTCTTCAATGTGAAGAGAGAGAGAGGATGAAGGGGGCTGAGAGAGTGTGTGTGTGTGTGTGTGTGTGTGTGTGTGTGTGTGTGTGTTTTACTGAAGCCCCTCTGTGGTGTATGTGAAATGAAACCAAGTGTGAATCAGAAAAAGACATTTTTGATTTACATGATGTCTAAATGCCAATTAAAATAAGATTGACTTGCAACAGCAGTGACATCATAAGATGATGAGAATATAACTAAAATTAATACGGGTGAAAGACAAAATGATCGGCTTAGATGGTGATCACAGTGATGATGAAGTCTGAATAAATGCCATGTTGTCCAAGACAATTTCTTATTTCAGGACTGAAACCTTATTTGAAGTTATATATAATCACTAGACTTAAGAAAAAACTTGTTTCATATTCAGCTTGGGATCATGAAATCTTTTTTTCTCTTGGTAATTATTTCATTATTTAAATCTCTCTCTTAATTGTTCTGAGTAATCATGATTAACATTTGAATACGTTTTGAAATATTTCATTGGAAAATTATCTGGAAGCATAAACACACACTTCTACAAAATATGAAAAATAGAACTGATTTAATGAGTTGAATACAAGATACAGTCTGTTCTGTTTCTGCCAGAGGTCTAGTATCAGAGATTTTAATGGAAGTAAAAAACACACAGAAGACATTTGTGTTTTAAAATCACAGAATCATAGAATCATTTATGTTGGAAAAGATGCCCGAGATCATCAAGTCAAGCCATAAACCCAGCGCTGCCAAGTCCACCAGAAAATCATATCCGTAAGCACCGCATCTACAGGTCTTTTAAAAACCTCCAGGGACGGGGACCAGTCTGACCATCCTTTCAGTGAAGAATTTTGTCCTAATATCCAATCTAAAGCTCCCTTGGTGCTACTTGAGGCCATTTCCTCCTGCCCTATCTTTTGTTGTTTGGGAGAAGATACTGACCCCTGTATTGCAACAACCTCCTTTCAAGCAGCTGCAGAGAGCAATAAGGTCTCCCCTGAGAGACCCTTTTTCTTCAGGCTAAACAACCCCAGCTCCTTCAGCTGCTCCTCATAAGACTTGTGCTCCAGATCCTTCACCAGCTTTGTAGGAAGAAGCGTTTTCCCTTCTCTGGACATGCACCAACACCTCACTGTCTTTCTTGTAGTGAGGGGCCCAGAACAGGACACAGCGCTAAAGGGGCAGCCTCACCAGTGACGAGCACAGTGGGATAATCCCTGCCCTGGTGCTGCTGGCCACACTAGCTCATACAAAACAGGATATTTGATTCCACCCAGACTCAAAAAGGTACTAGATTAGTTTAACAATAAAAGCAAAAACCTTATTGCAGAAGTTTTATCTTTCAACATCATAAAAAGACTTTCCTGTTTATTATTCAAACACCTGTTTTCCTTAATACTTAATACTAACATTTAAAATACCTTCCTAGATTCCACTTTTTAAGATGAACAATTTTTTCTTTATATTGTTAGTAGAAATAAGGCATTTAAGCATTTTCTTTACACTACAAATACAAGTCATTAACTGTTTTTGAAATGAAGTATTATGGACATATTCGTTACCTGGCTGTGTTATATATGTTTGGGATTAAGTCTTGGTTTCAAAGTTATAGAATGCCAACTTCATTGTCTTTGGATGTGTTTAATAGAAGTCTAATAAAAATGAGGCTCTAAGATGAAATAAGTAATTTCCTACTCATATTCATCCTGAAATATAGTAGTAGTAGTAGTTCTGTGATTTTCTAATACACATCATTCTGGAATTACACCATATTCTGTAGAGAGTTTTATATCTACTTTATGCACAGATTATGTAGCATCCTAAGTAATCCTATTAATCTGTTAAAGTAAATTCCTACACTCTTATAATTAAATGTACTAATAGTTGCTGGAAGAAAGATGAAAACACAGGTCTTAATACCACTAAGAGTATAAATGATAGCAAGTTTAGTGATCAGTGTAGACAAGAGAAACATAAGCATCTGAGTGTGGGCAAAAAAACACTGAACATTAAGAAAGGATGGAACTCTCCATTTTTGCTTATTGAATAACTTCTATTAGAGTAATTATAATTACTACAAATAGGTGGCAGAATATTTCAACCATCTCACAATGCTTTGTGGTCCTAACTTACCTAGAATTTCTGATGTGTTAATTTAAGTTGAACAAAAGGAGACAGCTGGCACTTTATGTGTGCAAAAGCCTGCTGTGTATTTTTGAATGTTCATGAAATGCACTTTTGCACCTGCTGGGGTTGGACTAAACAACAGAATACGGTGTGCAAAAATGAGAACTGAAAGCTAAGGTGCAGAGTAGCCTGTGTGTTCACTTACATATTTTGAAAAGAACAAAAATATTGGGAAGGAAGAGAAAAATGGGTAGAAGATAAAAGTGAAAAAGAGTAGTTGTGAAAACATTTAGGTTCAGTTGTAAAATACGTTCTTTATAACAAATACTCTAGCTTCACCTCAGCTTCATATGGAGAACCACACTGCTTTGTGTCCTATATTCTTGGAATGAAAGAAGAAAAGATGGAAATCTCTTTTCATAATAAAAGTAAAATCACAGAATACAGCCATCCGAGTCCAAGATAATGAAGATGTTGTATGTAGAAGTAAGTAAATGTAAAAGAAGTTATAATATATCTCTTTTGAATAGATTTGTAGGCAGATAAATTACTCTCTGTGAGGGGTCAATGCAAAATTGGTCTGCATTTTCAAATGATTGTAATAAAACTTCCATTGTTTCCCCCAGCGTGAATGGAGTTTTGAACACTATTCTTGAACAGAGTAACCTTTGATGTCCATTTTCCACAAGGAGTTGTAATATTTTTCTTTTTTTAAAAAAAAAACCTAATCTCACGAGACATTAATATCTTGCAGCTGTAGAAGTCTGTATGCAAATAATTGCTTTGTCAAATAAAACATCAATAAGTCAAATTTCTTAACATATGAATGCATTCAGCTTATTTAGGCAAATTATAAAAATCCCATGTATTCAGCAAAAAACCCGGAATTCCTTGGACAGTGGTATTGTATTTTTAAAACTGTTTTAAATATTCCTGTGAGAACAAAGCCTCAATAAAATAAAAGCATTGCATAGGAAAACTTAGCTTATGACATTTTGTAAGAAATAGATTGCAAGCATTAATTTCAGTGTCACACAGAATGCATTTAAACTAGTTTCAAGACCTAAGCACTTTCTAGGTTGTCTGGACATTATTTCAATTTAAATCCCAATATCAAACTCTGCAAATAGTCATCTTTTTCTGTGCAGATCGAAAGTGAGGTGATTGTTTATGGTGTGTGGAATGTATGTGATATACAATATGTGGATGTGTATCCTTTCAAGAGCTGAGTGACAAGCATGAGAAATGGTTCTATGTAGTGATGACTGCACTCCTAGCCCAAATGACAAGTGTGTGGGTATTTCCCTGGAGGGCAGTATCAAATTGAGAATCACAGCAGTGACTATAGCTAAGCTAAAGAAGAGCACTGCTATTACCTATTTTATGAAAACCATACTTTCTGTGAAATCTGGAAAGAGATAAAGTTTGGATTGATGGCATTTATTTTTTACAAAGATCAGAGACAATAGTGGTACTTCAAAAAAGAAACTATTTTTTACCAACACTTCTTTTTTTCTTTGTCACAATACTTCTGTTTATGAGAAGATTTGCATTGTGCTGATACAGCCTCCTGTGGCATAGATGTACTAAAATTGTGATAAATACATCAGAGTCACTCGTAACTTTAACGATAATGTCTTTATGCATACATACTTTTTCTGCATCAAATTCATAATGAAATATAGAGCCCTATTTATTTACTTATTCAATGCATCAATCAGTCTGCAAATCATCCTGTCAAGTTAATGAAGACTTGTTTACAAATTATCAACACTATCTGAAAATATTTCGATACTGCAATTCTGACTATGCCCTAGTATGTGTTTTGTTTTTAAACCATATTATTTGCACTTTTTATGTGCAGTCATAGATACAAAAATGATCTCCTGTAGTTTCACCAAGATAAGGATTACTGTTGTATTCATATATACACTGAAACAAGGCTGATGAGAAGCTGTTCCTTTTTATTCTCCCTGCTCCTTGTCCATGTTCCCATACATCCACCTGTACCATAAAGTTGTTGCTGCTGTGTGTGTAAGTCCCTTTATTTCATCTTTCCATTTGCTTGCCACTAACACTGGATCACAAAATCAGAGAGTAATTTAAGCTGGAAGGGACCAGCTCCACAAGGGATCCAGTGCAGGGCACAATGAGAATGGAAGGAGTGAAATGAGACACTGAAACCAAGGATGAGGGTTCAGGGGAAGGTGTTTTCATTTTAACCTTTTTTTTCTCACCACTCAAATCTCTTTTAATTAGCAATAAGTTAATTTTCCCAAGTTCGTTTTGCACATAATGATAATTGATAAGTGATGTCCCCATCTTTATTTAGACTTATAAGTGTTTTTGTCACATTTTTTCCTGTGGGTAGATATCTCACTGCTGCACAAAGTTAACCCACAACAAATCCGCTGCTTAAAGCTGGGTCAGTTCTATCAAGCTGTTGAGGGCCTTACCTCGACAAAGTTTGTGTGTCACCAGTGATGGAAATTCCACATGCATCTCAGAAACCCTACCATGTATTCCACTATCTTTGATAGCTCTTTCTTCCTTCATCAGTTGAGAATATCTGTTGCTAACTGTAGTCTGTTGCTTCCTACCCTGTTGTTACACACATATTAAGAAGATTCTGTGACCGCCTCCACAAGCTCTGCTCTTAGGTATTAGCATTAATATCTCCCTTTTCTCTTTCCAAATTTGAACAAAATCCAATCCACTTAGCCTTTCCTTGTACTTTAGGCTTTCCAGTCCCATGAACATTGGGTAGCTTCTTGCTGGAAGCACTCCAATACATCGATGTCTTTTTATGTTATGCAAGGGAGTTCAAAATTAGATGTCACTCTCAAGATGTAACCTCACAAGTAGTAAACAGAGGGAAAAAAGTTATTTGTGCCATGTTACATGCAGCTATCTCACTAATACTGCCCAAGATACTGGTAACCATCTTTGTCACAAGGGTTCAATGGTGGCTCAAATTTCCACTCATCTGCTAGGGCCCCACAGTCCACTTCTGCAAAAATGTTACAGACAGTCAGTCACTAACCCGTACAGGTGTATGGGATTATTCCTGCCCAGATGCATGATGTATCATTTGCCATTTCTGAATTTCATGAGATTTATGTCAGTCTTTCTTCCAGCCTGTGGTAGTTCATCTGAGTAGCAGCTCTAGCCTCCAGCATACTGATTGCTCCCCTGTGTGTTACTGTCTGCAAAGCTGTCAGAGTGCTCTCCATGCCATCATTCGAGTTTTTAGTACACACATTCATCAGTGGTGGCTCAAGTACTGATTCTTGAGGGGAATCTCCAGTTATGAGTGAGTCTTCTACTAGTGTCACAGTACAGTAATAATCAACTTTGATCATGATGGTCTAGCCAGTTTTCTGATCATCTCATTTTCCACTTATCCAGTCCATGTTTCATCACTTTTGCTATAAGGACAAAATATGGAATATTGTACAAATTCCTTGCTGAAATCAAGTAACACGACACCATACATGACAAAATTTCTCTTCCAGATTATATTTTGCATCATCCTGTTATGCACTATTTTTCCTATTCTTTGTCTGGTAAGCATTTTTCCCTATATATCCTTTATAATTTTTTTTTCCTATTTCTCCTAGTTTTCAGTCATCTTTTGTAATGTTCATCGCCTCCTTACCTCTTCTGCGTATTTGGTGCTTGAAAAGTTCATATTTTCAGTTCTTTTTTCTGCCTTTTGATCAATTGAAGGGCCAGAAAAGGTTCAAACACATAGATAAATCAAAATAATATTACTTTTACTTATAGAAAATGCAGGAACATGTGTTCACATTTCTCAAGGTATGCTGCACCTTTGAACCCAAACATATGTGCAGAAGACAACTTCTTATGTGACCTCATAAGCACTTCTAAAGACCAGACAGGCTTCTCAATTGGTCTATTGAGTGCAACCTGCCATTTCAAGCCTATTGGTACTACATCTTTGAGCCTAGGTGTTCTGTAGCAAATTAGTATTGCAAAAGAAAAAAAAAAAAAAAAAAAACAAAAAAACCCAAACACTGCAAAGATTGAGATGCACAAAGGGCAAGAACTGCATTAAGTGGATTCCAAGCCTTTGACAGCTTGAAAATGTTATTGTTTACCTGCTTCTAGGTAGCCACAAAAAATAAAAATTCATTATCTGTAGATGAGAGGATAAATTTGTGTCTAAGGAGATTTTGAACTAAACTGAACTGTGACAATTTCACTAGAAGGAATGAATAAACACATATGGCCTGGCAAAACAAGTGAACATGTACAGTGCAATGCCACAGAATGAGGTTCAATGTACCTTTACTCTAATTTTCAGGTGAAATAGGTTGTCATAATTCAAAGTCAGTTCATTCTGAAAATGTGTTAGTGATGGAAGAGAAAGGTAATTGCAAGAGCAATGGTAAGCAAAATGAATGAGATAATGGTCATTGAGATTAAGTTTATGTAAGAAGGATTTCTTTTGCGTTTTTTGAGTTTATTGTCATATTGTTGTGATAATTATGGAAAGACATTGATAAAGAGTTATACATTTTTATAAGATTTCCCTACCAGAGAAAAAATTGAATTATTTTACTCTTTCTTTCTCGTCTTGCATTTGTGACAACACCAAATCAAAGCAAAGAAACATAGGTTTTCTTATATTAACAGAATGTGATGATTTTTTCAATCACAAGTAAAGAATGATTTTTAACAAAATAAATATCACCCCATAAATTATTTTGGAATTTATGTTATTGCTAAAATAAAAAATATTTTTCATCTTCAGCTTCTAGTCATGAGTTTTGCTTATGACTCCTGAGTCAATATAAGAAAACTACCAAAACCCAGTTAGGCACCTAAACCTTGGAAGGAATGTCTTTCAGACAGGAATATTCTTCAGTGTTTCTAACTGATACATTATTTTTGTGCAGATAATTGTGGAATTCTTTCTGAAGCGTCAAGGTCTCTTTTACCCATGCACAGTTATTTCATTCACAAAACTACCAAGTCTGCAGACATATAGAAGACTCCAGAGAAACAGATGAAAATGCTGAGGGAAAGATTTTAACCAAGATCCCTTAAATTTACATGCACTAGGTCTTTCTTCCTCTTTGTATGCAGCTCACAAGACAATAGGCTCATGGTCAGTAGAAGCCTTTTTGTGCCAGATAAAACCTCAAAAGGCCCAGGTTTGGGTAAATGGTCTTTTTTCTTGTGGCTCAGCTCCACCATGAGGGTTCTTTGGGATTTAGAAAGTGGTCAACAAGACTTTAACCAACTGTATATTAAAGCATTACGTTCTGCCTCAATGGGCATTGTTCATATTTCATTTTTTTTCTCTTTCAAATATTGAACTGTGCATTACATTTAAAATATAAAACCTGAAATTCAAATACTTTTATAATAATGAGTTTAATACAAGTTGTTTGTTACTGCCTTTAATTTCAGTATCACGTCTGAGCCAACAGACATCATGCTAACCAATTATTTTTGACAAACTGAAATCCATCCCTGTCAATGAAAACAACATGAGAGAACAGTTTAGGAATAAAGATCCTTTAATCAGAGAAAGTACATATTTCTATTCTTTGGCAAGGGTATCCTACATTTAAAATATCTTACTTAAAAAAACCCCAACAAACCAAAAACTATCTGAAGAAAAATAGTAAAGTCTTCATGCTGAACAGAATTCTCTGAAGGTTCTTCACTACACATGGTGCATTTTATAGTTTAACTATGCTTTACTTTGGATAAATTGAAGTATCCTAAAAATGTCTTCTTGATGCTTATTTCTGCAAACAGAATTCTCTGTGGATTAAGATATATTTTTATTCTTAAATACATCTCATGCACCCAACAAAAGCTAAAATTGTTATTTGCATAATTCTAGAGATGGGAATACAGTTCCTTTAATCATTTTCCAACAGCCTATTCAGCTTTTCCTTTGAACTGAAGTAACTCTGCACCCTGTTATACCAAGTATTGCTGAAAAAGTTAAATGTAAATGCCCCTGCTAAACTAAATTCCCCTAATTTTGAAGGATTTGGGCCTGATATTCCTTATTCTGTGCTCACTATCAAGTTATGAGGTTTTAGCATAATACTTCAGTAATCTTCAGTAACACTACACTATGAGGTAGACAGATGGCCTGTCCTTTCTCTTGCCTTCTGTTTCCCGGATTCAACTACAGCAAGAGATCTGCCTGTCCAAAAGAGAGAGCCTACAAGACAGTAACATCTGTTTGGACTGACTGATATTCTCCAACTGACTGCCATGAAAAACAGAATACCATTTTCTTTAAAAAGGCACCAGAAGTGGTATGAAATTTAGCCTTCACCAAAGCTAACATTCAGTTCTGTAAAAGCAATTTATTTACATGGTTTTGTAATTTTTTCAATTCATGTATAGTTGAGAAAACACTGACCTTCGTCTCAGCCAGAGAGCCTTGCTTGCAGAAAAGGTCCCACTGCAAGCTGTTTGATGTTCTTTAAAGTGATTTTTTTGTCTTGTTTCTGTGATTGCAGTTCTGACTACAATTAGAACAATGTGAATATCCTAGGTAGATATTTTTTACAGGAACTCTAAACTTAAGTTTTTCTTTCAGAACTAGGTATGTGATGACTGTTGACATACCAAAAAGCTTTCTGAATTAAACGTCTATAGATGTAGTCAAGAACGAATTAGAACAATTTATGTTTCCAATGATTTAACTTAACATACAGCATTGCTCTTCTGAAGCTTCCATATGTATGAAGAGCTGTACTGAAAACAGTGGGAATAAATTGTAAATGGGATGCAGGTTTTTGCAGAAAGAAGAGTTGAATCTGAGGCCAAATAGCTAAAAGGGAATTATCTGGTTCTGGAAACAAACCTTTCCCAGTACTGACACAGATTTTGACAAGAAATACAGAATATATTAGGAAGATGGAATAACAAGTTGGAGATCTATTACACGCTGCTTATCGTTCGCTGAGATATCTACATTAGCCAAAATGCCAACAGAGAGGTAAAAAAGACATATATGCTTAAAAATCCAAGATCCAGAAAGTAATTGAATTTATGTGATTTATAAATCTGCCTACCACTGCCAATGATACCCCATTTAGCTTGAGGACAAGATTCCCACAGTTCTTAGAAATGTCTTTCCATTAAGGTAGGTATTAGTCTTTCACTTAACACCAGGGTGCTAGCTGGCAAAGTTGACGCCTGCCTTTTTAATGACAGCATGGAAGTAAGATCAGCCTTGACAAAGTGCATGTACTTTTTCTGTAATTTTTGAGAACTGCTGCAGAAAAATCCAGCAGCAGTTCAGAGAACAAAATGCTTTTTTGCTTGTGTCTAGCCTGTATTCATGATTCTAGAGGAGCAAGGACTTCTGATAGTCAAGGGGTATAACTTCCAAAAGAATTGTGAGGACAAGTTTTGTGCAGAGCTGACTGAAGACTAAGCCTTAGACTACTTTTTCAAAATCCTAAATCTCCTCACTTCCTTAACAAGTGGTTTGATTACCATCTTGTTACTGTCCTATTATCTTGTCCAGTAGCTTGATTGAGGGAACAGGGTTTAAGTTTGGCTAGATATTTTGACTTTTCCAGCAAGTTATATGAAGGGAAGGTCATTTTATGCCTTTTCAAAGGAGGCAACTGCTGTTCTAATCTGTGTTCTAGACAGGTAGGTGTGGACATTTATTCCAGTACAATTTCATATGCCAGAAAAGGGTCAGTTTGAGGCTTGATGCATGATGGAAGGGGCAGAGCTATCTTTGGAGGCTAGAGGAGACTCCTACATGGCACTCTTGAACTTCTGCATCCATGGAGTATTTAAAAGTGTTTTACTGGATTACACTGTCATTCTTGAAATAGCTACCAATTTATCCATGTGCCCTTCATTGTTTCGCAGAGTGTCATAACTGTAATTTTGCCTAGATTTAATTTTTATCAGGGTTGTATAAAACAAGCAGGAAGCAAAACTGTTTGCAGTTTTAGATGTATCCTCCCTTCAAGATTGATTGGATGTAGAAGTTCGAAAGGGTGGCTTAAATAACCTAGTTCAGCACTGACACCTTTAACTTCCTTTTAAATAGATACCACTTTGTCTCTGCTCTCAGCTTGGTGAAAAAGAATGAAAAAGAGTGAAATCTGTATTTTCACTGCAGTTCTGTCTTCCTCCTCTGTGTACTTAGTACTGTCACAGAACCTGCTTATATCACACACAGTAGTCACTGCAGAAATGAAGCCTTTTTTTCCCCATGTTTATTGCATAATTAAATATTAATCACTTTATGTCCCTGGATTGCCTAGAATTCTCCAAATTTTTGTAGATACTTTAGGCTTAGACTTTCTGCCTGGTTTGACTTTTCACAGCCATGAACCTGAAGGAGTTTTTAAACTCAGTGACATGCATTTTTAAGAAATTCTAAATAAGTAATGCACGTTTTAAAAAGATGGTCTGAGGAATTAGAAATAAAAAAGCTCACACAAGCTGACAGCCTCAGAGGATGCAAAACAAATGAGAAAGCCCCAAATCTGTTTCACACTGCAGTGCAGAACTATTTCAGAGACAGCTGGTCGGTCTTCCTGTAAGTAGTACTTGTAAACAGAGTTCCAAGAAACAATAGAAAACCTACAATCTTCTGGATATTACTTCAGGGGATTTTTTAAAATATTGACATTTTGAATCTTTGGATACAAAATGACTATGTATGATTTTTAGCTATTTGCTTTTGTTCATTCATGGCTCTATGAAGCATTTAAGTTTTTCACCTGACTGCATTATGCAACATTTTTTTAGGAAAATTACTTGTTTTAAACATTTGTTTTCCTGAATATCTAATTTCAAATTAGAGAATTACCAACAAAGAAATCATTTGTATGCTTCTCTCTCTAGGATATTTTAATTTTTTGTGCAAAACACAATAACGTGATAAGCAAAATGTTCTTTACAGAAGAATTGTGCCGTGATCGTGAAGTATGTGATGAAAGAAAACTGGAATTCTGTGTCCTGGGTAGACAGACTATCCTCATTATGTGAGTTAAATAAGCTGGATAGTTCATTTATTTTCATATGATTTTGTATAAGGTCTGTTTTTCAATATGTGATTGAACTCAAGATGACCAAATCAAGCTTCAGGGCCACACAGATGAAGAAATACTTTGTTTCTACATCCCCTGTAGATACTGTAGATACTAAAAAAACCTGAATTGTTTTATATAATTATGAATAACAGACATCTGAAAACGCTGATAAATACTTTGATCCCTAAAGTCTTCCAGCGCTGAAAATGTGAGTTAATAGCTTTTAGCTGCCTTCAAAAAGTAAAGTGAAATTCCTAGAATAACAATTTTGACTGTAGATACTGAACGTCAGAACTGATGAGCTCTTGAATGCCCAATATTTTTGCTGAACTAAGTTATAGGAACTGGTATATTTTAACATCTCAGGCCAGATTGTCTTCCTTTATCCTATTAAAATTCAAGCATAACTATAATGCTACTTCCCCTGCTCTGAGCATGACCCAATTTTATCAACAGCTATGCAATTACTTATCTTATTTGCATAGTATGATAATAAAAACCTATTCCTAAAGAAGAGAGCTGTCCATTTTCACAAACTAAAAATACTTGGGGTTCATAATTGTGCTAAATAAATAATTCTCACAAAAATGTTTTTATGACTTATGAAATCAAGTTCTACTTAGCTTTGTTTTTCTTAGTCATGGGAGTAGTTGTTAAGTACACAATGTATCTTAAGGAAAGAATGCTAATACTGTTTCCTGGATCTTGAAAAATTGTGACTAAAGCAGGCAGGCACATCTGCTGTGTCCAAAGAGGTCAGGTACTGTAATCCCAGGGCAGGAGGTAGCCATTTCAGTAAGGAAGGATTTTAAAACTAGACTTCTATTTGTATTCTACGAGCTCTGTAGGAATGTCTGCATGCTCAATATTGATTACTCTCTGGTCGGATTGTGAAGACTTTGCCCTATCATATGTCCTTGAGACAGTAACATAGAAATCCATTTACCTTACGCTTAACCTTTCACACGGCTGCCGAATTTAGTTACTGTGTTTATGGGACTTTGGAAATAACTATATTCCCATGGCAATAATGGAAATGAAAGAAAACAAGCACTGCACCAAGCTTACAAAGCAGTGTCACTTGCCATGTTGTATAATGTCCAGAATTACACCCTTGTTAAAACTCTTAACTTTTCTAATATACTTCAGCTTTTACCAGCATGTTTAAATGAAATTATCTACTTCGGTTTTCAAAATAACAACTGCATTGTCTGGGTTCCTATACCATTAAGTATGCATACTTATGTATCAGTGTCGTGGTCCAGCAGCAACATGTTATGTGTGGTTTAATTCTTGGATTTGGAGCCAGACAAGGCTTCCAACAGACTCAGAAACTCAAAATCAACACAGCTAAGCTAAGCCTTACCGTGGGGGAAAAGATGCGACCCCAACAGACTTGCAAAATAAGGAGCCATGCACTGAATGATGACAAGAGAGTGCTGGGAAGTATTTGAGAGCACGAGAAAGCAGCAAATAAATAAGTGACAAGGCTAAATTTCAACAAAATAAAAATCCAGCCTTTGATTTAGATATTCATTTTTCATCATCTTCTGGGAAAAGATTGTTTTTATACCTGGATCTAGCACACATGCCTTTAACTAAAATTGAGCTCATATATTTACAAGTTTTTTAAATCATCACTCTTCTAATAATCCCACAATGCAATGCCATTTATGTTTATTAGTAGTATTTGATGCTGACAGCACAACATTAGGAGTAGTTGAGTAGATTAATAGAAGAAAATGTGCAATATTATAGTACCTATATGTGCGTGTACATATATATCTGTGCAAGTTTCACCATTTATCAATCTATATGAAATGCAAGAATGAGAGATTTATGTTTTAAAATGTACCTTTCAATATAAACAAAATACTTGAAAAGTGTTTTGTTTCTCTTTATGAAAGGGAATTGTCCATAAAATCCCTTGGACATCCTTCAGGATTTATTTATGTTTTAGACATAAATAGACCTTTCTAGACAAATAGTGGATCAAAGAAAACAAAACTTGAGGAAGGCTAACTGCATGAAAAAAAGGGGAATGAAGTCACACTTTAGGCTTTAATCCTTTGAACTTCCCAAACCACAGTATTTGTATCCACGAAACACTTCCTTTTTATCTCATTTGTAGTTTTAATCATTTGCTGGTGATTCTTCCACATGCTACTATTACTATCATAAGCCAATATCATTGTAAGAAATAAATGTCAACTTTTTCCCAGTCATGGTAAGATTTTCATCATCAACATATTTCTCAGAGCAGAGTGACTTTTTCTCATCTGTTGGTAAGCCCTTTGAGTCGGATCTGTTTCTGTATAAGAACAGCATAAAACCATGGAAAAACTTAAATGTATCTCTGTCAAGTCACAGTCAGAGAAGAATTTTGTTAGTGGTAAAAAGTTCTGATCCCCAAAAGTTAGCTTTGTGCATTATGACACCTTCCAATATGCTCACAAATACAAAAGAAAAAACTCAAAGCATGATGCTCAAGCAGAGATGGAAATGGAATCTGTTCAGGTACAAGAGATGGTGGATGTAGCAAAATTCTGGAGTCAGAGAAGGGGATAAATTTTACCTAACTTTACATGCTGTGCTATATTATTACCTACCCTGAGATGACTACTATAAACTCCCTTTAAATTTAGTGGGAAAAAATCACATATTTGGAGTAACAATTATCTGACATATTTACATTTCTACTTTAAGATAAGAAAAAGTACATACTGAAATTTCTTTTTTTTTCTTTTTATTGATTCTGAAGGTGACCAGTCCTGATACATACTTCTGCATTGCAAATAACCTGAGCCATAATATGAGTTATTAGAAACTTGGTTTTTATTTAGAAGAGTATAAATTGAGACAAGTTTAGTTATCTAGTTGTGAAGTATCTTCCTTCACCTTGTGACAGACCAGAAAAGAGAAGGTTCTTCCCATTCAGTCCCCAAAAATGACAGCATATATTTCTCAGTCCTCATAAGAATGGGAAGAGTTTTTGCTGCCGTGGAGATAGGCAAGAAAATGCATAGAGCTCAGTCTTTTCATGAAGTCCTAATAAAATTTGTCAGAAGCTTTTCTTTATGTCTCATATTTTATATTCTATAAAGGCAGAATGGACTAAAACATTAAATTAGTCAATTATTCTAGTAAAAATGCTACCATTTTTATCTTTGTAATTACGGTGGGTGAAATTATTTCTATGGATCTCTCCTGTTAGTAAATATTGCAACTTTAAAAAAACCTTCCTACTAGGTTCTTAGTTTTTTTTAATAAATTCCGTATTTAAACTTCTAATTTCTCTATACATGTGATGATATTAAAACATCCCTGATTTTGTTGTAGGAACTTCACGACATTGACTGGAGCAAGACCAGGCAAATGCAGAGTCCAGTGTGGTAAACAGAGATTTATCAGCTGTAAGAAGTGAAGCAGGACCACACTTGCCGTGGTTGCAAGGAACAGGGCCTAAGCATTCTCTTGACAGTAACTAGTAGGCAGTGTGAATATCTTGCCTTGTCATTCAAAGTCACTACCTTAAAAATTCATTTGGCAAAACCATCAGGAAGACTTTATTCTGTTAAGATTTTGTGTAGTTAGTATAGTTAGTTAGTTGAAGGGGAGTTAAACTGCTGAGGGCATAATAATTTCTGAATCATAAATTATTCAAAATAACCTTACTTTTAGATAGAGGTTCCATACTTAAAAGGTATGCATAACGTTAAGTTATGCTTAATTAAGCATATTATTAAGCTTTTTTTTTTTTTTTTTAAATTGATGAATGCCTGGTAAGAAGGGATGCTTAAAATCTTCTTATTCCATTTACCTGAAATGTTGAAACACAACCCTTGTCTTCTTTTTCAAATTTACATACAAGCATCTCAGCTGTGTGAAATATTTACTTTGCTACAGAGTTCACAGGAGAAACCTTCCTCTCAGAGGAGAAATCTTCATGCGTATTGTAGGAAGCCTGAACTTGTCAATTGAAGATTATTACATAGTGAAATGGCACAAATAGTTAAACATGCAGAAACCTGAAATCAGCAAAAAGCAACAAGCAAACAAACATAACCACTCACCTCCCCCACAAAAAAAAAAACCAAAACAACAAACCAACAAAAAACATTTTTGATCAAACCCAACCCCAGTGGGATTAATTGAAAATAAATAATTTTAACCAGTTTAAGGTTAAGTGCTTAATATTGTTGACTCTGACCTGCAGAGATCTACAATTATATATGTTGTGCACAATTCCCTTTAAATTGCAGAACTGAATGTACACAAGTGCAAAACTGATACATTTTCAACTGAAAAACCATAATAGTTTCTAGTTTAGCCCAGAGGCAGATAAGTCTGTCTTTCAAACTGAAAACACCATGTGACTATGACCTTTTTTTTTTTTTTTTTTTGCTTCTTAGGATGTGTTCATTTGGAAGTAAGAACAAAAATGCAGTCATTCTTGGACATGTTTAGGAAGCTCATATCCCAAGAGCAGTAGATGAGTGAAACATTAAAGTAAGAGAAAGAAGCAGTAAAAAGAAATGAAAAGAATGGAAAAGAAAGGAAAAGAATGAAAAGAAAGGAAATTCAAAATAGGACATATTTCTTCTTTTCTAGGTCTATTCAGAAAGAATAGAATGGTACTTCAAACAGCCTGATATATTATCCGTAACTGACATGTTTCCTTCAAAATTCACAGTTATTGCTGTCTAAGAGTTAAATTATTTTTCCTCTTTTATTTATTTCTAAATCTAAACTAGAAATTGAAACCAATATATTTCATAAGGAAGTTTTCTTTCCTATACAGTTCTCCATTTTTTCCAATATGAATATTAATGATTAATGATTAATGATTAATGAATAATGATAATCATTAATGATTAATGATTAATGATTAATCATTAATGTATAGAGGAAAGGGTTTGTATGAGATCTGATTTATCTTGAAAAAAGCTATTTAGTAGCAATTGTGTTCTTTTATGTTCTTGAAAACAGAATTCTTCTCATCATATATATTTCTCTGTGTATATCTCTATATGTAAAGTTGGTCATCATTATTTTTTCTTTGCTTTTAAAGGATATTTGTCAAAATAAATTTTATTTGCATAAAATATATCTACCGGAACCAAGCGAAGAGAAATATAAAGTTCTTAAAACCTTTCAACTTTCCATAACTGGTTTGTCAAGTAAATATTATACGTATATTTAATGGCTTTAACTGTAGCCAGATGGATCTAGAAATACATATATACTGCAGCCTTGAGGAGTAAAGGTCACGCATATGCAGAGATGCGCATACATGCATCTATATATCTATATTTATTGTACATGCAATGAAGAAAAAAGGTGCCAACAAGGATATTCCTTTTGCCTAAAAGGAAAGTTTCTGTGATTGACAGAACAGGATGCACATTATGCTGTTCAGTTTAGTTTGATAAAAATCTGAATTTGTAGGATAAAGGTTTGGTTATTTGAGTCTCTAACATATCTTAAAACATATTTCTATTGCTAACATTTTTGCTCTGTATGTCATGATTCAATTCTGAAGTTCATAAAAGAAGCATAAAGACCCAAATTTGATCTCAGTCTGGATTTTCACATGTCTATTTCTATTGTATTTAGTTTGATTTAAATCTCATAGATCCTCTGCTCTCCTAAGTGATTTGACTGTGACAAATGCTGAAAAAATATTTTGATGCAGAACTTATATTACAATATTGTCTTTAAAAATGTAAAAATGTCCATGAGGGAAAAAAAGTAGTGGAGATAAATCCAGTGGCATTTTTATTTTTTGATGAAAATCATAAAATAGTCATATGAGAACAAGAACTGAACATACACTTCAAGAATTATTCAGCACGAGAGTTTTATCCTCCACTAGAAATGTTGGTTTAGAAACTGACTCATTTCTATGGAATGCCATAGCTGCCCTTAAATACTTGAGAAATTGTGTTCAATATGTGTTCTGTTTTTTGCTGGGACACAGTTGATACTCTTCACAATGGCTGGTACACTGGGCTGTGTTTTAGATTCGTGCTGAAAACAATAATTCAGGGATGATTTAGCTACTGCTGGGCAGTGTTTGCACAGAGCCAAGTCCTTTTCTGCCTCTCAACCTACCCCATCGGCGAGAAGGCTGGGGGTGCACAAGAAATTGTGAGGGAACACATGGGGGAGAGCTGACCCCAGCTGATCAAAGGAATATCCCAAGCCATATGGTGTCATGTTCAGCATGTCAACCTGGGAGAAAAAGGGGGAAGGGGAGTCATTCAGATTGATGGTGTTTGTCTCCCCAGGTCACTTGTACAGGTGACAGAGCCCTGTTTTCCTGAAGATGACTGCCTATGGGAAGTGGAGGATGAATTTCTTGATGTTTTGTCCTTTCATGCACATCTTTTGCTAATAAAATAGTCTTTATCTCTCAATATATAAAAACTTAACTTTTCTCTTCCATTTCCCTCCCCCACCCAACAGTGTCAGTGAGGGACTGGCTGTGTTAAACTGAGCTGCTTCTGGGGTTAAAAAGCAACAAAAAAAAAACAGCTTCAAAGATGAAAATGGTATGTGAGATCATTTAGAAGACAAGGTGTACAGAAAACAAAGAAATTTGATGGATTATCATAATCTATAAATCAGGAAATAATAACCAGGCAGCAGCATGAGTCTAATCTGCATAACAGAAAGAGAATACTTGGTTCTAGACTTTAGCTTCACCTTGATTCAGGCTTATGTTCCAACACTAGATGCAATGAAGGAGAAAAAGTAATGTTTGTTAATGTCATAGAATGGAAACAATTCCTCAAAGATGGACATGGTCTGGAAAGTAAAGTGAGGCACCAGGGATACTGAGGGCAAGAAAAAAAGAAAACAGTAAATACTCTCTTATATATAAAATGGATGAAGAAACAGGAAAGTTGCAAACAGTTGTTGCACTAGTAGGACCCTTTCATTGCCATGAATAAAACAAAAATCTAATCAAGTGCAAAGCAAATGTGTGGTATATATATGTGTATGTGCTGGAGTAAGAAAAAAACACAGAAAAGCATAGGATATTTTGTAGAAGAGTAGAGAACAGTTTTGTGTGTGTATGAATTTGGAAGTGATTATATCAATTGCAGGAAAAGATATCAGCAATCATCAGAAGAAAAAGTACTTGTTCATGACTAATCTAGAAATATCACCTTCTTGGGAAAATAAGCAGATAAAACAGAATACCTAGTAACAGAAGTCGATTAAAATAACTTGAAAGAGATCAACAGGAAGATCTTAAGATTCTTCACTGATACATTGCAGACAGATATTTTTGAGGCAACACAGATAAGAAGCTGATGGATCTTCAATAAACTAGAAAAAGACAAGGCCCAAAGTTACGGTTAATAGTTTAAGGCTGTAGTAGGTACTAGAGGATAATCTATCATACAGATCAGAGCAAGAGCACAAGACTGACACAAATGGTGTCAAAATGCCAATATATGTCAGTTTATCAAACACATATTCCAGATGAAACAAATTAAGGTCTTGATAACACTTTTTGAACATGGAATATAAAGGTTGGCATCATCATCAGACGGTATGGGTAAAATTTGGGCTTCCTGGCCATATGAAAATACTCAAAGAGTTTTGTCCTTCAGAGGAAGGGCAGGAGTGCAGAAGGAAGAAAAGGTAAAAGGAAGAGCAGGGAGAAAAAGCAAAGAGAGGATGAGGGCAGACTGGGCAGTTGTCATTGAGGGCAATAAACCAATACGTGAAGTTACCTAGCAGGTTTCATCACCTGAAATAATATAATCCATCAAGGATGTAAAAATTGTGCCCACCAAGTTGCAAGGTAGAGGAAAATTAAGTTTTAGGGTTGGTATTCAGTTTTCTAAATGCAGACACTATGGAGTACCTGACAGCTACTTCTTCAGAAAGGAACATATTTCCAGTAATCTGGTGTCATTTCACATGCTGTTAGATACCAGTGTTTATGCAACTAAATCCCCCATTAGATTATTTCATGTGGCTGTTCACTATGATACCTTCTTCATTAGGCTATAAAGAAGAAAGGTGAAAAAAGTTTTTATTTGCCTTTTGAGAAATTTGCAAAATGAGTTAGGTGACAAAGCAGTTCTGCTGATGAGAACTGGACTATGTTTTTTAAGGCAGTATTACCTTTAATATTACCTTCAAACAACAAAGAACTGACATCTGAGCCATTAGTCTTTCATCTTGTCCTGTAAGAAAAATATGTCCTAAAATCCTTTACATTAAATTATCCATCTCTGAGCCATTCCCATGACAGAAACAGACAAAAACAGGACATACAGCTACCTCAAATTTCTGTTGCAATCAGTTCATACTTCATGGCCACTGGGTGAAGATGGATTTAATGCCTACAAACCCCACCTTTAACCATCCATGTCACACAACCAAGATAGACTAGAGGGAAGGTTGCTACTGTTATATTAATTTTGTTCTATTTATTATATTGACAAATTTAAGTGACTTATTTTTCTTCATATTATTGTTCTGGTCTCAGGCAAGGACAGGGCCAATTTTTTGCAGTAGCTTAGAGGGAGCATGGCCAGACCCTAAGATGCCTCAGTACCACCTCATGTCACTGCCAGGGAGCAGAGGAAAACAGACTCTGGAGTCTGAGAGGAGGGGTGTGGGTTCTGTTGGGCCCTAATGAGGTGGTCAGCATTTGTTGCAGGTTTTCCATGCAAATGGTTTCTTTGTCCTACTCCTTTTGTTATTAATATTGTTGTTGTTACTCTTTGTTTTCTTATCTGTTATTCTTATTGTTATTCTTATTTCCAGTTGCTATTTTCAGTAAATTTTTATCTCAACATGGGGTTGGCTGCGCTTGATTTCTAATTATAACAGTTCAACACTATCAGCCTGGTTGCATTAAAAAAAACTTTCACAATCACAAATGTAATGATTTTAGGATTTATTGAAGCAAAGAAAATACAAATTTGGAAATTACCATTGATAAATGCACTTGCTGCATTAGTGTTAAATATACAAGCTAAAAAAAAGTCAATTAGTAATTCATTAATCTTAACTTTGCAATCAATTAAGCTTCATTTCACCTAGGTGTCATCTGACATAGTCAGAGACTCAAATCTTATCAAAAAAGTATCCCTGCTTTGGGGAGAAGAGAGGAGCCAGCCTGTTGACTTGTGTGTGAAATGGCGTTGCATTTTCATCCTCTGCCATGGAGGATTTAAAATGCCAGATTTCTATCATAATGGTGAGGGGGGCAGGGACTTTACATGTGAATGTGAAAGTAAAAACAAAGGGTTTTTTACAAAAGCTATGGGTCTTGTGTAAGGGTGTGACATGTTGGTATCACTCCCTCTTCAACCTCCTGAGGCTGAGAGAAGATAACCTCTGCCTGATAACCTGTAACTTCCATCAGCAGGCTAGCACACCCATGTTAATTCCTTTCTCCTGGAAATCCCCTCAACACATGCCTAATGGCTTTAGACCTCATTCCTACAAAAATGTGAAACAAAATATACTGCCTAAAGGGTAACACACTTGAGGTTTATCCTATGGCATACAGTGAAAGGGATCCACGAACACAGGACTGTAAATAGGGAATGCTTATTTTCTGTTTTCTCAGTAAAAACGTTGTAGCTGGCAAATGATGCTACTGAGTGGCTGGGTCAAAGTGAACAAGAGGTGGCAGTGTTCTCATAATGCACAGTTACAGTGGAGTCCATTGACCATACAACATGTATGACAGAATGCTACAGTGATTTAGAAAGCAACTATTGTATCAAACCAAGTAGAAAACCTAAGACAAAGATACCCTCTAAATGTTCTGTACAAAACACCCCTTTGTATTACTTATCTGTGATTGATACAAAAAAAAATTTCCCTGCAGTTTTCATCTCTTGAGCTTTGTTACTATCGTCTTTACAGTTGTATGCCCCTTTATTTTTTTCATCATTGCCACTTTTTTTTTACCATCTTCAAATTCTTACTCTCTAAAATGTTTACTGCTCTCAACTTCTCTGTTCAAGCAAACCAACTTCAGTTCTATCTGCAAGATGCAGTTACAAATTTTCTAATGCCTTTAACAATGGTAGATGAGGATTGTTTGTTTTCCTTATGTGGGCTGGAGCCATGGTATTTTACCAAAAACCATAATAAGCTTTTAAGTCATCTAGCGATAGAGGCTTTTCACTATTATTTTGAATGCCTGCACTTGTGTCAGCTTTCCTTCAAGTAAGAACTCATGATCAGCATTCATTTTTAATGGTTTTCTTTGTCTATGTTAAATGACCTTTAGTTGCATCTAGAGCAAGCTGAATTTTTTTCTTAACAAAACAATGGATCTCCTACCCAAAAAAAAGTTCAGACAATTCTCTGTTAAGCAGATAGACATTTACTCTTGGTTTTGAGATCTAATAGTTTTCAGAGTAGACAGCTTTTTCTTTAGCTCTATATTAGGGTCTCTAGAAGACCTCTTATGACTGGAATTTTATAGTTAGTGTGTTCACTGCCAACATTCCTGAAGTATGTTTTTTTTCCATTACCTGAAGCTTTTATAGTGATGAGTTTGCAGCTATTTTTTCAGCAGTGTAACTGGAAGTCACCTCATCTGAAAGTGGTGCCTCATTTGCATCACTCATTTAGCTTAGCAGATGACTGTGATCTTTATGTAATCCAAATGCATACTACAGGAATGCAGGCAGTGTGCAAATGGAACCAGAGGGCTGATGCCAGCAAAACAAATTCTTCACTGGGGACAGAAAACATTATGATGCACAGTGTGTATGAGCTGACCAATAATGGATTTGAATTCTTGCTGAAGAATATTTTGTGCTCATCTTGGACTTTCAGTTTAAAATTTCCTTAGTAACTGTTTTTCCAACTCTTCTTTCAGCACACATAGAATGTCTAACTAGCTGTAACTCTTGAAAATATCCCTCTTTAGGTGTCCTTTTTGTTTATGTGTATTAATATTCTAATAGTTTTGTCATCACACATTTGCCCCCATCCCCCAGAATTATTTTTAAATTAGCCCCAAATCCCAGCATAGAGCTCGACTGCATAGCTAAATATGCAGTGTACCTTTTCCTTACATTTGTTGGTAGTACTTATTTCACTCTAATTCACTTCTACACTCTTACATAGAACTCACAGAAGTGCAAAAATCACAACAAATCCCTGTGAAATTCAGACAATTTGATAATTTTGCAAGTTTCCCCTATCTTCCCTAGAAGACCTTCCACATCACATTAAGTAAGGGAATCACAGATTTAATCGCCCCAATTACGCAGTTCAAATACCTTGAGGAAAAAAACCCCTTATCTTTCTTTCACAAAAGTAAATAAATTCCTAGTGAAAACTCCATTTTATTTCAATTGGTTTTCTGTTCATCCATCTGCATGCAAATGCAAAAAATGTGGGGGAAAATAATATTTTACTGAACAAAAAGAACACTATTTTTTAGCCAACTCTACTATGCATATTTATTTTACATTATTATTTTGTTAACTGTCAGGAAGTGCAAAGCCATGAACAGAAGTGAAACCACAATTACTAATTGCATATGTTTTAGAAGCAGCTTTTCATTATCTGTCATAATTTTACTGCATATTAGAGCAATTTTTTTCTGGGCACTGTAGTCATTTTCATCATTAGAGAGAATAAGAAGCTCATTAATTACCTTGAACTGCCAAGTAACTTTCTTCCTAAATTACATGTCTATTTCCTATTTTATGTTTCAGAGTTTTCAAGATAAAATTTAAGATTTTTTTCGTTCTTAGAAAACGTACTAAAGCAACATGATCAGCTTTATAATTAAATGTTTTGACATGAATAAGCTTATCTGCTTTCCTGAAGACAGCGGGTGTAGATCATCGGGTTATACAAGAAGTCTTTATCGTCAAGTACAGCAATATGAATGCAGGAAAAGTTTTAAATACTGAAATAGCTTTTTAGCATAATTAACAATTTAGTGCTTTTGTAGAGATTTGAAATAATGATGGACAAGAGAATTTAGTATTTCATTTTTGCTAATCATAAAACTGCACTATTGCCTGCCAGATAACAATGAACACCACTACCATTAGTACTTGATCTCTTTGTGCTGGCAAATAGAAAATAACATCAGGCTAAGACAAGGGCTATTGACAAAATAATTTCTAGCTTTGAATCCACCCTTTTACCTGTTCTAAATTTATATGTAGTGTCTGGCTTTTGACTGAATGATAGTAATCCTGTAAGCTGAGTAAAATGAACAATGTTCTCACAGCTGGACTAGGTAGAACTTTAACTCCAGACATTCATCTATTCTTGCAGTTGAATTGTGAGTTATCAAGTCATATTTCAGAGCTGACTGGTTTGCAGCCTTACACAATTGGGTCTTTCTGGTTCCCACTTCAGCATTTCCCAGTCAGATCACTATACAAGACAGCAGTGCATTTCTGTTGCTCTGTTTTCTGCTTGTGGAAGTGGACTTCCCTGCTCCAGTTTTGTACCAGTGATTTTCAGACCATAAAATGTTACTAAAACACCTTTTAGCATTGCTCCTGTATGAGGGATCTGGAATGAATTAATTGACTGTTTATGCCAAAGAAGCTTTCAGCTATGAGTTTTTGAAACAGTTCTGTTCTCTGCTATTCTTTCTAAACGGTAGGTGTGGGAGAAACTAAATCTTTCTCATTTCCTTCAGAAGGATATTTTGTTTTTATAAGCAATATATTTTTTGCTTTTATAAAACTTGTATGCAACTGTTCATGATCTGGATATTCATAAGTTTTAAAGCACTCTCTGTATTTTTTTATTTCATGTTCAAGTGTTACTATTTGTAGCCACAGCATATTCAATACTTCCTAATGTACGTTCAAATGCCATTCTGAAATAACTCAGTGGGCCACAAATTGCATTCTTCAACAAGGAAAGAGCATTCAGGTAAACAGGTAAAGGACTGTTTACCAGAATAATAACAATATTAGTCTGTATCTGAGTTTTTTCAACACATTAAGAAGGTCTTGATTATAATGCTGAAGCTCTGCAATGGTGTTTTGTGTGACTTTATTCTTATGTACCTAGGAGGATCAGTAATATTTTCAATAAATGAATATGTTATCCTTTTCCACTACTCAAATAACAGTGGTAAATTTCAGCAATAATATAAAATTGTATGTTTTTACACATTTCATACTATTTTCACATCTCTTTCGTATGAGTTCCGGCTATGGGTTCTATTTCACTCTGGGGAGGATCTCATAATTCTCTAGCCGTAACATCATCTGCCTTAAACAGCATAGTTTCAGTGATTTGGTGCAAGAAAATATGTTTACAGTTATGGAAAAAACAAACAAACAAACAAAGAAACAACAAAAAAAACCCCAGAAATGTCAACTGTATTAGTCTTACTGTTAATTTTAAGTACTAAAGCAGATTTTATATATATGATTGAGTAAGTTTTCAGTGATAGGGTAGTAAAAGCTATTTTGACACAGCAGAGTGATTTGGACTGAAGTGTTTAGGACTTGAAGGTGGATTAAAAAGTGAAATGAAGCCCTTGGCTTGGAGGGTCATTATCAGCATCACAAAATCGATCTGAATCCCAGACACCAGAAATGTACTGAGAGGGCTGCTGCTGGGCCCAGTACTTTTTAACACATTTATTAATGGCCAGATGATGGGACAGAGTGCACTCTCAGGAATTTTGCAGATGATGCAAAACCAGAAGGAATGGTACCACCAGATGGCTGTGTTGCCATTTAGGGTGACCTTGACAAGATGTAGAAATGGGCTGATGGGAATCTTACAAAACGCAACAAGGGAAATACTAAATCCCATGACTGGGCAAGACTCATCCAAGGCACCAAGACAGACTATGAGGCCCGCTGACTGGGAAGCAGCTTGACAGAAAATGGCATGGGAGTCTCGCTGGATAAAAAGTGGCCCATATGCATGAGGGAAAAAAAAAAAAAAAAAGGGGTAAGAGCAAGATGACTTGACATCTAGTTACCTGAATTATACATTTTGACTTCCCATGTGCTGTTCTGATAGTGGAAACGCTGATTATAATCTGTGAAACCAATATTAATATTTATTAAGGAAAAATACATTTGTGCAAAAGCTTTGACAAAGTACAACATTTGAAGTTACCATTTTTAATAGTGATGTAATTCTAAAATACATATGAAGACCAGAAATTCTTTGTAATTATGAAAAGTCCGTGAAATACAAAGAACACAATCTAAAAAAGTTTTGAGTTAATCGGATATAGACTAGAAGAATCTAGTTTATTTTTAAGAAGAAAAGAACAGAAAATATAAAAGAGAGAGATTTTTAGAGCTGTCCTATGTGAGAAGAAAAATTCTTTGCAGGAATTTTCTTTTATACTCATCTTTCTTTAAAAGCACTAAATAGGAAATCTGTAAGTAGGCTGTGAACAACTTCAGTCACTGCACTACATACTTTATCAACTACATTACAAACACATGAATTCTTGTAATACTGGGTAGCCCAGCATGATAGTTTCTTGTGCTTGATGCCAAGCCAATTTTATCAGTACCGCTCCTCAGAAATTTGGCCTTGTAAAAGAAAATGTATCTTTATCTTTGTAATAGAAATAAGATGTCATATGGCTGAGCAAATGCAGTGTGCTCTGTGAGTAACCACTGAAATTAAAAGTCAAGCTATCAAATGCAAACTGTCACGCAGCTTAGGGTAATTAAAATTCTCTTTTCCCCTACTTCCAAAAGGGATTTATATTTCTTTTTTTGACAAGAAAAATGTCTCAATAAATATTTCTTATTTACAAGGAAATGCATCTCCTATGCTACATCGTGGTAAAAATTACATATGAGGGTTTTTTTTCAGATTTTTTTAAGAAGAAAAATATGTTGCTTCAGAATGTACCTCCTAAAATATTTCCTTACATTTCCAGTTAGTAGTAATGAATCTTCCTTTTGAGTTATATGGTATTTCAATTAACTTTTGTTTTTTGGGTTCTTTTTTTATTTTGGGGGGGGGGTTATTATTTTGTTTGTTTAGTTGTTTTTTTGATTTTTTTTTGTTTGTTGTTCTTGTTCTTATTGCTGTCATTGTTGAGGGTTTTTTTGTGGCAGATGTTTAGGAATAATTAATGTCTCCTAACTTTGGTCATATAAAACATATAATTTTCTAGGCTACTTCTTGACATACCATCTGCAGTAGTAGGGGTAAAAAAGCATCTCCAGAAGGAAACAATCTCATATTACAAAAAGGCATAAAGAAGATTCTCATCCAGACCATTTAAGATTGGAGCAAAAATTAAAGCATAACGATAACTAGAATGATTATAATATTACTTATCTAATCAATAAATTACCTAAGCTTTAATAGTCAAGATCATTGCCAGTGAAAATAAAAAAAAAACTTATGTAACTTAACCATTTTCTTTAATACTAAGTCTATTTATCTATCTGTGTACACATATATCATGTAATTGACCAGCACCACTCATTAGCAATCAAATAATTCTTCTAGAAACTATCACAGAATCACAGAATGGCTGAGGTTGGCAGGAGCTCTGGAGATCATTATGTCACCTGAAGTGGGCTGGTCAGAGTAGTGTATGGTGAGGTTTTGAATACCTCCAAGCATGGAGATTCCACAACCTGTCTGGGCAACCTGCTCCAGTGTTTGACCTCCTTCACAGTAAGAAAAAGTTTTTAAAGTGGAGTTTCTTGTGTTGCAATCTGTATTTCCCTGGGCACTACTGAGAGTATTCTGACTTTATCTTTCTGAATCCCCCTCCCATCAGGTATTTATACACAATGATAAAATGCACCTGAGCCTTCTCTTTCTGAGGTTAGAATGTCCCAGCTGTCTCAGCATCTCCTTGCATGTCAGATACTTCAATCCCTTTGTCATTTTACGGGCTCTAATTCTAGTGCAAAATACAGACACACTAAAAGGCAGTTTCTGCTCAAAGCTTCCAGGAGGAATATCAGACAGAAAGGTACATTAATATATGTTCAGCTAAGATGAGAACAGAGATAGGTGCTGTGGGTCTTGCCTGTTCAGCTACCAATCAACCTGCAATGTCACAGTTCAGGCCCTACGCACACATACAAAGTCTCTGCTAAGCAGAGAAAAACAAAACATGTAATTAAGCTTAATTAAGTATAGAGATCTAGAAGTAAGCTACTTCTTCGTCTGAAATAATGCCAGATATTATGTGAGTAAATTTAAGATTTTCCATTTCTAGTATTTTTTAATACATTAATTAATTCTTTACCTGCTTGTTTCCTGAAGGTGTTTAAAGTTACCAGTTCCCATGGATGAATTCTGTTAGAGATTCTTTAGCAAATCTAAGTTAACAGTGAAACAATTGAAATGGGATTAACAATTAAAACTATTACCCAAAATAGATTTTTATAGATTTTACTGTGTTGGGGATTGTAAAATGTGCTTTCATTGTGTCTCATTCAGAAGTGTAACCTGATATAAAGTATATTAATTTAGTTTTCTATTTCTTGTCGTAATTTGAATAGTTTGTTCTGATAGGACAGAAAGTAACCTTCCAATCAATTTAGAAGAAATCCAAATATATATTAAAGACATGATGTAAAGAGAAGAGCAACAAGAAACAAATTATTTTATAGAAAAATATTTATTTTTTCTAAAATAGTAAAATAAAATTGAGGATTTCACTTGCAAGTCTTTATAAACTTTGGTTAATCTAATACATCATTGGAATGTTTCAGTCATCCACAGCTTCATTTCCTTTCCTTCAGATCAGAAGGAAGTATTGGATCTTTTTCCTTCTTAGATTATCAGGGATATATCAGATGTTGTTTTATTTCACTTGTGCTCTCTTCTGTTACAACACCTATATATTTTGAACCTTAGGAAAAGCAGAGGGACATATATGGTTTATACTGACTGAATTGGGTAGCAAGTTCAGCACTTGCTTCATTTATCTATGAACTAAACATTTAGATTAAGGTAGTTGTCTAAATTCTATACATCCATGACAGATATGTTATTCTATGGGGCAGATGACATGCTGTGTGACAATCAGTGAGAACATTTGTACATTCCCTCCTTGCAGCTTGGATCAACATTTAGTTCACTAAGGTCAGGCTGAGAGAGACCTAGTCACTATATCTATGTTGGTAACACTTTTTAGAGAGAATCAACTTTTATACCATTTTAAACACTCCACACCTTTTTTCCAGTGTTCCATTAATTCTTTGCTTTCTCATCAGCTGTTTTAAACTCATGCCAATTTACTTTGATGTAGGCGTTACACAACTCTTTTAAGTATTTTTATTAGTCATCACTTTATTGGTTTCAATAATTAGGCTTCCTTTCAAAATAATTTATTTTATTTTTCCACTGTGGTTTCTCAGCTAAGAATCATTAAATATATTAGTTTGAAAGGGACTTCTGGAGGTCCAGAAGTCTGTTTCATAAATTTATACACAAAGATATAGAGATTCTTTTGAGTACAGTGGAGAATCTTCTCTCTGAAATGAAATCACATGAGGACCAAACAAAATTCAAGTGGTATTTTACTCTAGATGTTCAGATGGCACAAAAAAGGGAAACATAAAGAATCTTGTATCTTTGATTTGCTGATCTTGCCTCTCATGAAAGGTGTTACTCATCAGAGAGGTGGGCATAAGAATCTTGGGTTCCAGTTCTCCAGTATTCCCAAATGTGTGGTGAGTATATTGCATTAACCAGTATCATGAGCTATACCTTCAGTATCTTAAAATGTTAATTCAATAATTTATTCTTAAACAAACAGAATAATTTCTAAATCAGGAAAGTGTATTTATTTCAATGAACAGACTATTTGCTTTTCAGTTTATAAAACCTATAAATATTATATGTGAAACAAACTTTGCATGTTTTAGAAACAGACTTTTTTCCCCATATCTAAAAAACGTTTTATTGTTACTGGGAGCTTGGCTAAGGAATTTAAACTTTAGAATTTATTTTTTGTGTTTTGTTTGTTTGTTTTCCCCTGAAAGTTAGTTGAAAACAGTCAGAGTCAAACCAAATCATTTGGTATTACATTCAGCCTAAGACTCTGCTTTTTGGCAGATGCCCCACAGCCATCAATGCAGCAACTGGCTGAAGGTGATTTAATGGCATGTATTTCAATAAGAATCCCAAAAGAGATCCTAATGTATGAAGCAATAAATGTCTTCTATAGCTCCAATAAACATGACATCTTGCTGAACACCACACAAACTGCCCTGAGATCTCGGCCATTGGAATTATCAGATGAAGCTCTAAAAACCAAAATAATTTCTTGGCTCAGGAAATGTTTGTTTTAAGAGATCCCTGCTTACAAAAGCAATAAAACCCAGTCATTTGAGACTGAGAAAAGTTTTCACTACCTGTAAATCAAAGCCTTCCCTCTGACAAAACTTTTGGCTACTGTCCAAAATGGAGTTTTGGCTGCTTGAAGTTCTGAAAGTCGAGGTCCGTATTCTTACTTGAAAAATGGGAGATTTGACTGACCTTTAAATTATGCAGTTCAGATAAAGGATGTAGTTCAAACAAAAAAGATTAGACAATGTTAATGAGGATCCCACTTAGTATTTGCACCTATAAAACAATTTTCTCCCTTTTCAATAGTTGAACTGTGAATTACTGCTTGAAATTGATTAATATGTTCACCACTCCCATTATCTATTTGATTCTTCCCCAGAATAAAAATTAATTTTATCACAATGTATGCACACCATTGCAGGATAATTTATATGCCTCAGGCAGAAAGATGATATAATTTTAGCCAATTCAGATTATTATTCAACTATCAATTGATATAATTGGGAAGGCTATACATTTCATATGTGATCAAGTGGGCCAAGAATACAGTCAGCTGTTCCATTCATTACAATGAAATTATCAAATGGATAGTTCAAAAGCAAAAAAACAAAACCAAAACCAAACCAACAAAATCCAAACCCAAACAAACAAACAAACAATCTTTGCCAAACAATTTTATCTGTTACTCCAAAAGACATGAGTTCACAGAACTAATATTTTTGAAAAACAGATATCCCCAAGTAAATGGTAGATTAGATAGAGATGTGCATTTTTTCCTTTTTTTCTTCCATCTCCTGTTCCTACAATGGATAATAGAATTTACCTACAAGTACACCAACTACCTAACAGTATGGGTGAAAAATACAGGATAGTGGATGGATCCACTAGCACAGTTTGCCAGAGCTGAGACTGTGGCAAAGTGATTAAGAAGTCAGCAACATCTTCTTTAAGAAGGAAAGAACTTTTTCCCTATGTGTTCAAGAAGATAGATGAAGGTACATATGTATATTAATATCACACACCTTTCAAGCCAGTTCTGTGCTGCACAGCTTTTGTGAAGAGAGTGTAGAGCTCTTCTTGACGTGGGGACTGGCAGGAAATACATATTATATGAATGAGTCTGGTTATTTAATCATGATTAAGAGTGTTAGTACTGCATGATAAAGCAGAATATAGCAAAATGGTAATCCTCCAGAGCCGTTCAGCATTCAAAGAGATGACACAATACAGAGAGAGACTGAAGAAGTGGATGCCTAGAGATTGCCATTACATCCAGGGAAAATAAACAAAAAAATAGTTTGTGGTCTAGGAACCTGGGACTTCCTACGTTTCAGGACTTGTAGTTTTCCCAAGCATAGTAGAAGACAGATTACTCTGATTTAAGAATCTGCTTTTGTAATTGAGTATTTTAGTTGCTTTAGCTGTTTTTCTCTTTATAGGGGTTAAACCTCATACATACCCTTCCCCTTCTACACTGTGAAAGAGTTTCTTTCTCTTTTTGTCGTCTTTTTCTGATATAGCTTTGGGGCTATTTTGATTAGATGTAATATATGCATGCTAGTTGGAAATAGATGTTAATATAGTTAGTAGCAGCAAGGGCGAATATGGCTTCATGATTGACATATTAGATAGTAATTGTAGTAACTCTAAGGACTCTTGGGAGCAATGGCATGAACTTACAATTTACTACTCATTTACTGTTACTTTTCTTATATCTCACTACACACACAGTTCTCCCTGACACAATTTCCAGCTCACTTTTTTTATTTCTACATGTCATTAATTTTTAGAAGCTACAACCTCATAGACAAGCTGTAGCTTTCTGTCTGATACCTTTTGTGGAAGCTGCTTATCAGAAAGCTGTACATTTCCTATATAAAATACCTTGAATTTTGGTCTAAATGGCATTCTACTTACATGGTCTCTCTAAAACTTCCAATTCCACTTCCCAATTTTAATATTTCACACTTCCAGTCAGCTACTCTAAGCCACTTGTGAATTCAGGCTAGTTGCTATGTAAATTTAAGTAATCCTAATTTTGTGCTCCTAGCTTTCAAAGTGTTATATATTCACCTGCAGGGGAATAGAAATTCCAGATGAGATAGAGGGAGAGCAATTCAGGCACCTTTTTATATCAGTGGATAACCCACAGGATAAGCCCACCTAATCCTTCTCCCTATGCTGTATGTTCCTGACTTCTGATTTCTTTCCTATTATCAATATTCATACTCCTTGAGCATCTCTTTTCTTAATACTTTCAATTCTATCAGTTGGTACTCATTTATTCCCTTTCAATAATTTCTGAGAATCTGTTGAATATCCTGGAATGCTTAGTAGTATGCAAGTCAGTTGCATCTAGGACATAATCAGCACAGTTTTGTTGCAAGACCAATGTGAATTCGACTCCTCAGTCTTTGAAGTCCTTGCTGTTGTTTCTTCTAAGTTATTTTTATTTAATCTAGCAAAAATAAAGCCAACACTCAATTTTGCCTCTAGTTCAAATATTCAAAGTTTAGGACATCATATTACAGAACTAGATTCAAGATTAAATTGTAGCTTAATTCTGGCTGTGATTTTCCACTTGCTTTTGGTCTTCTTTTTACCTTCTTTAAATGCCGGGTAACGTGATGACTTCTGCAGAATTTCAGTAGATAACTTTCTGAGACAGTCATTTTCATTAGCAGGAAGCAGCACCAAGGTTCCTTTGTAAGAAATGGTCATAGTAGACCCTTTTCACAAGAGATCACCAGATACAAACAGATCTTCATACTCTCTTTTGTTCCCTGTTAAGCTGAAGATTTCAAGGCAACTATATTCTTAGAGTGAGTATAAATGACAAGCAAGTCTTAATAATTTAAAAATTTATATTCAATATTAACAATTATGAAGAAAAATATTCTATATGGAAAAAATACCTTACTCATTCAAGCTCTAGAAAGGCTTAAAGAAATTAATATGTCTCACTTTGTTCAAAGCATGGCAACTCTTCTTTTACATCACCTTATCTCAATGAATGCTAACTGATATTTCCCAGTTTTACCCCAAAGCATGAAAAGTTCGTTTTAACTCAGCCAATTCAAAACTAAAGCATTAGTATGCCTAAGAAAAATTAGTCTGAAGAAAGCACTTGAACATAGCTCTGCATGAGTTGCCATTAAACTTTAGAGTTATTCTTTCATACCCACAAAGATGCCAAATGGATGGGTATAGGTAGAAAACGACCTTTTCCCTTGTGCTCGAAATAGATTGTGGCACAGAAAGATGAATGAGGTTGAAAAAAAGCCTACAAAATTCCCAACCCTTAATAAGACTTGATTTTTTTTATCAGAATTTAATACCTAAAATTTATCTGAAATTATTTTTATGAAAAAAAAGAAACAAGTGTGTATATAATTGTGTATAAGATGTTTCAGAAAAACAACCCCACAACTACTAAATAAAAGTTTGATTAATTAGGAAATAAAAATACTCTCTGAATTAGTTTAGTTATTTATGTTAAGAAGTACTGCTGTTATTTTTTTTAATTGCCTTATTAACTGAGAGTAGACATTCTAAAATATCAAACATTTTCATAAGTCGGGTAATGTACATAATTTTGAGTTGATCAGCTCAATTAGGGCTGAGGATGCGTCTGTGAGTTCTGAGTTCTACTTTGAACTTCTGATGCAGGTGAATGAAAATCCATCCTTTAGAAGAAATAAGTGGCTAATACCTGATGATGTCCTCTCCAATAAGTTTATGCACATAGAAATGGACTAGATGTACAGCAAAGGTTTCTACACAAAAGCAAGGAATCTTAAATGCAGTTGCCAGCTTCGTTATGCAAGGTTCTTTCTCCAAGTGAGGGAAAGAGCTTCAATGCTGAGCAACATTTCAATCTCTTCTTCATCTCTAAAGAAAAGAATGCTTTAGATGCAAGAAAGGTGTATTCTATGTCTTAATATCTGTACCAATTCACAAATAGGCCCAAGTTTTCCTTTCACCAAGCTCTGGAAACAGGTGATCAACTAATCAGAGAAGATATGGACTAAGCTGCTGTCTCTTGTGTTGATCACATACATGATGTGCAAAAGTAGGTTTGTAGTAGTGGAACAACTTTAAATAAATAAGACAGAAAAAAATAAATAAAATTAAAAATAATATGTTAACATATTTTTGTTAATCTGCTTTTCTGTCTTCCACCCTAACAACCATACTTTCTGAGGTCGTGAAAATTTCCGTTCTGAAGGCACCTGCCAGATTTTGTATCTGGGATCATATGGTAAGGAATACCCCTTTGGTTTAATTTAGGTCAGCTGACCTAGTTGTGTCCCCTCCCAGTATCTTCTCCACTCTCAGCCCCTTGATGTGGGGAGAATGTTGGAGAGACAGCGCTGATGCTGCTCCAGCAGCGCTCAGCAGTAGCCAAAGCACTGGTGTGTTATCCAACGCCTTTCCAGCTACCAATGCAAAGCTCAGCACTGTGAGAGCTGCTGGGGGAAAGCGAGCTCTGTCTCAGCCAGACCCAATACACTATTCTAAATCTAAATCACAGTACCGTACCAGCTACTAAGAAGAAAATTATGTCTATCCCAGCCAAAAACAGGACAAAGGACTTTGTGAAGCAGAATGGTAAAGAAAAGGAGGAGGCAGACCTCACAAAAGCAGTGGAGACAATTACAAGAAAACAACCTTGCAGGTCAAACTAATGGGCTACCAAGAAATTGCAGGCACCACTTCAAAGAGGGCCAACCTGCTCTTTGCAGATGATAAGGATGCAAATGTGAGGATCCTGGGTATTTGGGGAGTTCAGAGGTATGTCAATTGAACTACTGGCAGAGAGATAAATACACTCAGAAAGGGAACCTGAGAGGAAGGTTAAAGGGGAATAGACAGAAAGGGGCACAAAAAACAGGCAGTCTGTATGCTTCTCTGATCATCACAATCTGTTTTGATTTCTTATATGACATTAAATCATGTTTTAATGATCTCTCTACCTAAGACTACTGTCTATCCCGCGAGTGACAGTGCTGCAAGGACTCAATGCCAGCTACCGAGGTGAGGACTGAGGTGAGTAAGGCAAATGGAAAGGGATCCCTGCCATTGGCTGGAGAAGGACTGTGGAACACAGCCCCAGTGTACCCAGTGCTGACTTCTGGATGCAAGTGTCTGTACCTTCCTGAGAGAGACTGAATGGTTGATGGCTTAAACATGGCTAAAATCATTGGACGACCTTTGTCCACTAAAGCAAACTGCAAAGAAGCAGTTCCTCATCTGTGACCACCAAAGCTCACTCCTCCCCATATATGCCTGCTAACTGGAATTTGGACTGTGATGGGAATGTGAAATAAGGTAAAGGGGGCACTATTGCCCAGTTATGCCAGCCCTATGGAGAAGAATGTATCCACAAGTGATATTGGAAGAGACAGTGGAATGCTGATGGCTCAAACAATCACGGAAAAACTGCCAAGGCGGAAAGTAACCTCCCAGGTGCAGGTGGAGAGCACACCTGACACCTCAGGCTAACAGCTGGTGTTGAACACAATAAAGAGGCAAACTCTGTGGGGTAGGTGGGGTACTGTCTCTTTGTCCTTAGTTAAGTGAATTCAGCTGTGATAACTTCCCTGGGAAGTACTGGGACATTCACACTTAGCCTGAAGGTATCCATCTCTGCTGATGGCCATGATGGGCCATAATGGACTCAACTGCACTGATTAAATAGGCAGCTGGAACCACTTGGACTCTTGACTCACAGGTATTACATCATCCAGTGTAAAACTCCTTGCCCCAGGGGAGGTTGGTCATTCCCACCTGAGTGAATATAACTCATGAAATCTTTGAATTTCATGATTTTCCCTGACAGATCAAGATCATAATTTCAACAGGAATATGACCTTCACTTTGACCATGAGACATCAAAATTACACCAATCAAGTATAATTTCTGGATCCAAACAGTAGGGACTCTGTATCATTCTGGTTTTATTCTACTTTTATTTTTTCTTTATTTTCTTAAGTGTTATTTTTATACTTTTATATTGCTATAGATAATAACAACCAAAATGGCTTCATACTTGCTTTCTACGGCAACCAAATTGTTCCAAAACAAACCCTACATGTATATATTTACAAACACCAATTATTCAGTGCCATTTACTCTAATCTTCCCTGCAGGATCTATTAATGAGAACCTGGTTTACCCTTGCCTTCTGGGGCAGGTTGTAACACATGTGTTAGGGTATGTGTGTAGGGTATGTGTGTAGATTCGCTGGCAAACTGTAAGCAGGCCCATGTGAGAAGTAGGAAGTTCTGGGTTTGGACAGGGGTACCAGGTGGGTGGAGGTTTTATCTCAGGAGGACTCACAAGAGTGGAGTGCCTGTAGGACTAGTGCTGTATGTATCCAGTGAGAACAGAGGTGGAACAGCTGGCTATTAGGGACCTGTGGGGAAGGTAAAGGTGGCTGGGTAGAGGTACCAGGTGGGCAGAGGGGCCATGCTGGTGCTTGGGAAATCCATGAATGTGTGTGTGTGTTTGTGACCCTGGGAGTGTGGTGTGTGTGCTGCACCAGTGATTTTTGCCTCTGCCAGCCCAAGAGGATTAGGGAATGTGGCTGTGTGTCTAGTGTGAGTATTGAGTGGGGGGGTTTCTGAGGGCAGAGCCTTCTCTGATGCTGATTATATAGCCAGCTGTGTCCATGTCCTGTGTGGATCTGCTTGTGGCTGTGCATCTTTCTGGGGAACACACTTAACTTTGCTACTAGTTGGCCCTGTTAATGGGAAAATGGCAGAAACATCCGTCAGACCAAGCAGAGGTCCCATGGAAGGGACCCACAAAGAGCAGCAAGTCCAATGCTAAAGTGAATGATCTGTACAGGGATTGAACCTGCAGTCTGGGAAGATTTTAGCACCATGCTCTAACAGAGCTCTCAGTAATCAAATATCTACTAACGTTTTATATACTTTATTTGTCCTAGAATAGCTAATCATAGTGTCAATAAAAATGCTACCAAGAAAAACTGAGGTATGAAATTCACTGAGAATTTGTCTACACTTAAACCATAAAGCTTCTTAGACACAACCAACTATATTTTTTGCTGGGGGAAGGGACTTCTAAATATAATGCAAAACTGTTTCACTTTTTTGCTATAATGTCGTCCCAACACGAGGAAGGAATCTAACCCACCCTCTCTTCCAACACAAGAGTGAAAGGACTAAAACAGTCTAGAATATAGGTTTCTGGTAATTCCTTTAATAGCCTTTTTTGATGTATGCCTATCTCATATATCTGATAGCTGTTTTATTAACTAAACTGTATCAACCTTATTTAACATGATGAAAAAATTATCAGCCTATTTAAAAATTTTTAATTAATTTAGATTATTTTTAGAATGTATAGAAATCTTTACCATTTTCCTGAATTCCCATTTAAACATCTCTGTGAGTTACCAGTGTATATTCCGAACGTAATTATGAACAACATATATTTCTTTAATACTATTCACATGGATCACACCTGAGTAGTCCACCAAGGCGAGTGATTAGAAAGTGATACCCTTTGAGAAAAGGTTTTTTGTCCCCATAAGTGCCACAGTTATATTTGTTTGCTCTACACTATTTCTCTGTAATTTGCTTATGAGATTTCATGTGGCTATATGCCTTTGCAAAATAAAAAAAGAAAAAATCTTCTTCAGCCTCTCTTCTTCTTCCTTGGTCTAGAGCAAAGAGGAAATTAGATTTGTTTGACATTATTTGATCTTGATAAGTCTCTAAGCTGTTTCTTACAATCTTATTATCCTCCTGGTGTTTACAAATGGATTGTTTAATAATCTGTCCTAGCATCTTTTCAGATCTCAAAAATGGCTGTAATTCTCAGCTGTAAATCCCCCATATGCACTTAATCTTTTTGAAACATAGATACTGTATTTGCTGTTTTACTGTCTCTTGACATTTCATTCTTCCTTTGTAAATTTTCCATAATACTTGTCAATGACTCAGAAATTGAGTGTCTTCTTTAAATATAGCAAATTTCATCAGAACATGCTATCTCAAATACCTTTATCTACATAATCTTTAATCTTTCTTCATTCAGGCCCATGTTTTACTTGTTAAACATTTCATCACAGTCAAACTCTTTTTTCAAGAATACTGTTGAAAATAAATTGACCTTTACAGTCTTTTCTTTTTCATCTTCTGCTTGTTCTTCCCATTAGTCACAATATCCTTTCTTGACAAGTATTAATAAATAGATTTATTTTTTTATCTGATACTTCATGGATTAAAATTTTGTTTTTTTTTTTCCTTTGCATATCTGACATCTTTCCCCTCTAAATTCTTATTTTCTTCTTTATTATATACTGATTTATAAACTTTTGTTTCCATTTTAAATGGTATGATTTCTTTTCAATGTCAAGTCAAATAATATTTTTCATGCTGCTATGTGCATATATATGTACTTGTTCATATGTAGTTACCTTTCTTCCACCTTCATTCTTTATATTCTACATCCTGGAAATTACCAGTTGCCCTGCAGTTCCATTTCTTGTTTCTATTTTTGCTTGAAAATCCTTCCCTTACTACCATATCAACCTGTTTCCAGAGTGTGATGAATTGTTTCTTTTTTTGAAATCCATTGTCATGGTTTTTCTACTGTCACTCCTTTATTACCTCACAATCACAGACTCTATCACTTCATTTTCATTTTCATTCTAATTGTCTTCCATGTTCAGAGTCTGGACCAGTACCTCCAGTTAGTCAGAGTCAATTATATTGCCAGGACCAAAATGCTAAAACTGCATGACTCAGGGCTCAAAAACTTGTAATATTTTAATGGAAAAGACAGTTTTGACTTCTGTCTTTTCAGCCCCTTGGGTATCTTTGGGTTAATTTTTTATGCATTTCTCTGCAGTCATAAGGGCTAGCAACCTGTTCATTTAGAAACTGGAACAAGATTTTAATTCTTATTCTTATTTTCATCTCTTAATCTTAATCTTTAGCACTGATCAGCACAAGACTTCACAAAATAAGGATTTTCTACATTAGGTCTATTGACCACTTGTGAAAAGTTAGTATTGTATGAGTATTTGTAATCTCCTGCTGTCATATTTTCAATATTTGGTTATTGAAAAACTCCCCTTCTTTATGTGTTTTTCATTTCTCACAGTGAGGAAGATTTGAATCTACTCTTCCCTCACAAGCGGTTTTTACTACATTATATGTCCTAAGGCTTTCAATAAACTCAGAGAGTGAAAGTAGAAATGCTGGCATTAACCTTTAACACAGCATAAAACTCAATGTAATGAAATCAAATAAACCACACAGAATAGTGGAAGGGTCTAATTTCCTATTGTGTATAATTTCATAAAAATCTGGTTTGTGGTCTAACAAATAAAAGTATTTCTTTTCTACAGTATGATGGTATAAAAGTAACTGTTCCTTAATCAGTCTTAGAAGACTTTCTTTTTAAATTTACATAATATTGGTAATATTATTGGTTGGTAATATTTGTGAAATAAGGAATTTGATTTAGTCTATAAAAAATTGTAGCCAACAACTTCTGATGAGTTTACTATTCACATTATGTAATATATTTTTGCTTTGTTTTAAATTAATAATGAAGCATTTGAAGGCTCTCACACAATAAAGAATCTAAAATTTTCTCTTTCTTTCCTGATTTCCCATTCATAAAGAACTTTGAGTTACATATTTCACTTAGAATATATAACTTAAAGAAGGTTTTTGCTTGCACACAGCAATATAGAATCGTGTCCTGACTGACAGTTCCTTGGGTTTTGCTTATCTCCTGGCAGCTCTTTCTTCAAGTGCTGCTTCCCTGCTGAGTCCATCCTCTTCTAGTGAGAATCAAAGCCACACATCAAGCTGAGTTATGGAATGCCTCCTGTTTTCAAAGGCCAGGTCAGGCAAATAGAATCAGAAAGGAACAATGTGATTCACATTATTACTTTGGGGCCTGAATAACACCTCCAGGTATGCTATGGAGCACCAACAGCTAATTTTTCTATGAAAATGTAGTTATAAAATTACTTAATTTATGTAAACTTGGTTTAGTTTATTAGAATTTGTTAAGATTGAAATAAGAAGTGTGGGTTTGAGTTCAGTATATTTTTCAGTCATCTCTGTTAAAGCAATTATTTAAAATTGTTACTTGACACTCTGTATGATAAATAGTGAAGTTGTGGAAGAATCTTCACTTAATGAAGGAAAAATTGGGATTTTTTTCTCAAGAAGAAAGATTTTTTTAAAAATACTGAAGTGGAACAATAACAGTCTTCCACAGTATGGCTGTTACATGAAAATGTAGACTCATTGCTTTCATTTATCGCATTAAATCATTGGAAAGTGTAGCTCTCCACTAAATTCTGAACAGTAGGTAAATACAGCCTAGAAAGGTTTTAAAATGGGTATTGTACTATATTTTTTTTTCTCCAGGAGCCATAAGTAATCTGAGAGAAGTCCTAATATACAGTAACCATGCACAAGGAGAATAAATGGAAGATATAAAATGGGTCTGTAACTCTTTAAGCAGCCTTGGAATGAAAATATATTAAAATCTCTTAGTCATGCAACAGGTCACCATTAAGTTGGTCATCAAGTGTTAAAGCTGTTTGAGCTTACATTTTAATGTGCCTAATACCCAGTGTTGCACTGAATATAGATGTGAATTGCTTGAGAGTTTAACAGAAAATCTAGGAGTCTCAGTGATGGTAAAACTCACATACATAAACAAGTGGGCATTAAAATTTGCATGCATAGTTCGAAATTACATCTGAAATTGGAACCCAGTATCATTGAAGTTGTGACTTCACAGCTGCAGACTTGGGCACAGCTTTAGACCTCCTGTTCAACAGCAAGAACAAAAAAAATTACCATCCCATGATCTTGGGTTTGTACCTTGGAAAATAATGTTGCATGTCTAGTGTTCCAGGCATAGGCTCCATAATGGCAGAAGAATACACTTTGGAGAAAGTTCTACATGGTCACAGCAAGTGGAGCAATGACGTGCAAATGATTGTTGTGTCAGCTTTTACTGCTTTGGGGATCACAGATCTGCATTGCAATAATAGTACCTTTACTTTATCATTACAGTATTAGTAACCACAGTCACAAGCAGAGGCAGCTTGGTAGCTAGTGACAACCCAAAGTAGAGTATTTATGGGAACATTTAGATGAGCAGCTTTTCTGGAGTACCTATTTTATATGCACATGCACAGACTGAAAATGCACCAAAGCTTTTTAAAATTTCTGTAGTAGAGTAACATTTGGTGCAAATACTTGCAGCCATGTGTCCTTCAGTAATCTGAAGGTTTGAGAATTGTCATAGAAAAAAACCCAAAACAGAGATATATTTATACTCTTAGGAACATCATTAATTCTCTTGCAAAAAGCCAGCATGCTTGCAAATTCTGTGGCAAAAGAAAAATCTTGCAAAATTAGAGCATGAAGAATGAAATAGTTTGTCATACAATGACTGACACAAGGGAGAAACTTTTAGGCAAGGCAAATAGTAGTGTGAAGGGAAGCTAGAGTGAGAGAATATCACAAAACTTAGATAGTCTGAAACTGCACATTCTGTCTGAGGATACCAGTGAAATGTTAGGGGTTTTCTTGGATAGATGAATGATTAGAAGCATATTTAGAAACTATTATTTTGATTTTTTTTTCTGACATACAGAAAATACAACAAATGCAATCCAACAGCAAATGTAGGGATTGTTCATAATTATACTAATAGTGTCATGATATCAACTTGAAGGAGTGTCAGTATCCATCTCATGTCACATAGACTCTGTGATTTAATAAAATTATATGTCATAATTGTTTTTAAATGCAGAATAATCAGCCCTCAGATACAATGGACTGTGAACTTGCTGTGAACAATACATCACAGGAGAAGAAACTTTAGGAATTACTAAAAATTGAGACGTTCTAATGGTCAGGGACACAAAATATTAGGCATTTCCCCATAACAATAGAGAGTTATTGCTGTGCGGAATATGTAGCATAAGACATGAACGGAAATTTTGCTAATTTTTGCTTTTTTCACTTCTTGTTGCCATTTACAGTCCAAAAACTCTTTAACAGAAAATTATATGATTTTAGAAATGTATGTGGAGGTAACACTAGAATTCCAGTTGAAACAAGTCATTCTTGTAGCAGGCCCAGCTAAGACGTGAGGACAGAGTCTATTCTAAGTAAAGCACTAAAGTTAGAATTCTCAGTAACTGGATTCATTACATTCTTTCTGTGTGGCTGATCTACTGATAGCATCCTTCTGCTATGCAAGATGTCTCTGCTGACATCCAATCAAAGTGTCAGATATTTTCTTGAGCAGATTTAGTAGTCTGACATTTCTTTTTCTGACTCTTGGTCACAGCCATCTGAACCCCAGAACTGCAGATATAAAAGGAGTTAGAAACAAAAAAATCTACATTTCCATAAAAGGCAGAAATAACTCTATAGAGTTTTGCTGTTGAAGTTTGATGCTTGTTGTGAGTGACAAGAAGTAAGAGAACCAAGTGTCATTTTCACCAGGTGTTTTTGATGTGATGATACAGACTTGGTAAAAGATAATGCCACATTCTACTGCTTCATGTCAGCTATAGATTTTTATTCTCTGGTTCAACGGTTATTTAAATGTTATCCTTCTGTCTTACCCTAACAATACTTGTCACTGAAGGAGACTAGTCACTCTTGAAAATTTTGGCACAAATTAACTCCTTCTTGCAGCTTCATTCTTATATGGATCAGATGTTTCACTCAATTTATAGCAACACATCAACAACAATAGGAGTTATTGATTTGAATAATGGAATTAATATACCTTTCCAAATAAACTTTCATTTTCATTCTTTTTTTTTTAATTTCTAAGAATGTAGTTTTACAGTGTACAATGAGCAGAACTTCAGTACATCTGTGTATATTCACTTGTTTATTAACCATGATATTTAATCTTTTTTTTTTTTTCCCATGTGATTTTTTGTGATAGAGAGCTCAGTAGGTTTACAAGTCCTATGTGCATTACACTTTAGGGTCTTAGCTACAGCATGTATATCTTCAGTTTAGAAAAATGAACTCAATTTAATCCACACTGATATGTTTTTAGGTTACAGGGACACTATGGAATATGCTGTAAAAATCCAAGTTATTCTGAGTTCTTGAAGGAAGTTCAGGTAGTTCCCTATTTATTTTATGGATCTTCTTATGAGCTTAGAAACAGTATTGAATGGGCAGTCATCTGGCTTCATAGGAACAATAAAGTCTGAGTTCACTCATAGTTTCTATTGTATTTCTTATTAAAAGCACTGTGAGTTTTAATCCAGCTTTGAGGATAATTTATATCCATGCCCTTCTTTACCAATCCCTTTTCCCCTTCTTTCAGCCAGTAGATATGTTACAGACCAAACATCTCCTTCAGCAGCTGTTGTCCTAGTTACTACATCAGGAAGTGGTAGCACTGCATATTTGCATTCAGAGTTGCTTTTCCATCTTTAGTGGTCTTAACATTAATGAGTTTCAGTGATTACTGCAGGAAGGGACCAGATCATCATGGTGTGTAAATTATTTCCTTGTGGATTTAGGCCTCCATATCCATCCTCTAAGAGACCTGAGATTTTGAAACTACTGTAATGTATTGATAATGTTTTAACTGTAATGGAAAATTATATAGCTCCTTTCTAAATATCTCCCTATATTCATGTGCTTAATTTATTACAGAGATCAATTCGATCTGAGACCACTGATCCTAAAGTAAACAAGAGCATATCTTTCAATAATATGCAGTTGAAAACAGTAGTTTAAAACAAATACTCAAATTTAAAGGGAAATTTAATAGGGTATATAGCTTTGTTTCAGTCTTTTTGATGAGCTGTGATATATTATGACATTTTCACAATGGATCCTAGACAAATGAAAAGACAATTTAACATTATAACAGAAACAAAATATTAAAGACAAGCAAGATATGTCTCTTCTTTCCTTTTTAAAAGCTCTGGAAAGATAAATTAGTGCCTGTACCTTAAAATTTAGATTTTGGGGCAAAAATCCCCTAGAATATACAGAATGACATAAAACCTTGTGGTCTTGAAGGCGATGTTAAGCTTAAAGGCTAAAATTCAAAATATCTAGAAAGAAAATTACAGCAAACCACAATTTTCCTTATGTGTTGCTTTCTACTTTATTGTCTGAAGGTAATCCCAGGCAAGCATTTTCAATTAATAAAAACATGTTTTTGATACAAGGCTGCAGTATAATTTATTTATGTTAAGTGATTTGATGGGAAGAACCTACTACAAGCTAAATTAAATCACTGTGGTCAGAGGAATAAGGTCTCTTCTGCCCTGATTATGACCTCAGTGACCACAAGCATGAATATAGGACTTTTTTTTCTGATATTTGGCTACCATGCATGGAATTAGTTAAAATTTAGGATGAGATGAGTGTCTTGGCTGTTGATATCTAAGTAGTTGACCAGGCACACAGATGATCTGAAGGAATTTACTTTAAAAAGAGCACCATGATTTGCACCTCTTGAATGCTTTTACTAATATTTAATAAAAGCTGAAAAGTTGAAATTCTGCAAGCAATTGAAGTAAAGAGGTTATTCTCCTGACCAGTCACTATCTTTTGTCTACTCAAGCAGAGAATTCCAAACTGACTGAGGAGAAGGAGAAAAAGGCAGTCAAGGATCTATTATGATTTTGACAGAATGATATTTAGAATTATTTCCATGCAGTATGAAACTGATAAAATGGTTCTAAAAATCAGTATTATTGTACAGATTTATTTGGCATTAGTGCAGAGCAATGCACCTTGAGACAAGAGTTAACCTGGAGGAGGAACAGCAGTGTTATAGTTGTGAAGTCTTAGTGATGGAGCTGATTTCAGGAGACTAGTTACAGGAATTCAGTAGAGACCTCCTCAGTACTGTAAGCAAGATACACCTAAATAAATAAAGCAAACCTTTGTGGCCCAGTTGGGATGTCAAACAGCACAGTCTCCCCTCATTATTTTAATCTGGATTGGCTCCATTATTATGATACTACTGTTCTCATCTCTGCTATTCTCTGTCCTTCTTGTTCTTTGCCTTTCAGTACAAAAGGAAACAGCACTGAGATGTAGTAATTATTCTATTATATTATAAAGCAAGAATACCCCACTGCAATTATCTGCTCCTGCCCAAATGGGAGTATTTTTTTTTTTTCTCTCTTTTTCATTTTTTTAAGCAAACACACTGCATAAACAAAAACCACTATCTTTCTTCAAAAAAATCCCCCAGTGTTTTCTCCTTGGAAATTCCCAAGTGATTGCAAATAGTTAGAGTGATTTATTGTTCTTGTTTTCTTGTTTTTCCAACTTGTTTCTAGTTGAATTTTTCTGCCTTCACTTTTCATCTATTAATTTTTTTTTTCTTTTTTTTTCTGAGCTTGTCTCTCCAGCTTCTATACCAACAAGGCAGCTGGCCTACAGCCAGGCAGACAGTCTAGGCATAGCTCTCTGCTGTGGACTCCCTTTCCCCTACGAATGACAGACGTTGTTCATTCCTGCTCTATGGTCTGAGCAGAAAAGGATTCTGACAAAGCATCGTAATGTAAACCTTTATTGACACAGTAAGAAAGATAGTAACAACACACCCATAAGGTGACTCACCCAATCACTGACAGCAAAAAGAGGATCATAAGTGATGTCATGTCTCCAGTGGACTATCAGTGACACTCAGTGTGTGGGTCGTCTGGCAGCACCAGCTAATAGTGCCAAAGCCTTCTGAGTGTGGGTGAGAGCCGTGACACAGCTTGTCTGCACAGCGGTACAATTATCCTACAGAATCACACTTTGTGCAAATAACGTGGGAGGCTTCCTGCCTACACTGCTGCTACCAGGCAAGGGGAAGGATGTCAGGAAATTGGGTGATCTGCTAGCAGTCTGAACTTGAAAGGATAATTATAATTTTCCTCAGATAATCCACTTTTTCAAGATAACAATTCTCTAATAAGAAACAATGAAATTCTGCTTCACTTGCTGAAGCTTGACTGCAAAGTGCTTCAAGTAGATTAAGAGATATTTCTTTACTGAAAATATAAAAAAAAGCTAGTTTCTTGAATGAATTTCATTATATTGATGATGAAGTGAATATTAGTTTTTCACCTTCAAGAAATATTTTCAACTTTCTTTAAGAAACAGTAATGTAAGCAGTCATCTTCAGGGCTCTTAAGTTTGGTTTTTGTTTTTCTTTTTTTTAATACCAACACAAATTATCCTGTATCATTTTTTATCTTAATGAATGCAACTACTGAAGTTCAGTGGACATTCAAAGAGTGAGCAGATGTAAACCCCTCCAAATACTATAGCCATCAAGACACAAAGAAATTGTTTAGCGCAGCACCCTTAGCCTAAATTTAAATTCGAAAAAAAAATATCAACCAGACAAAAATAAAGGTATCTTCCTCTTTTCATGTCTCAAGACATCTTGGCTGTTTTGAACTTAATTTATTTTGTGGGTAGGTTCTATTCAAATTTATTTTAGGTGTTATTTTCACTATGCCAAAAATAGTTCCTTTTGTTCATCCTATACCAATACTCAGGTTTGCATCTGAAGATTTATCTCTGTCCAGGAAAGAGAAGTGTTTATTAGCCAAAGCTTATTTTTCATAATAGATGCTAAAAAGAAGAAACATCTATACAAAACTGAAATAAATATTTGATTCTATGTAAATAAATAATGATTCCAATGGCAAAACTGCTCATAAGTTTTCTACACAAAATGACAAAACTTCACAAATTAAAATAGGAAAATTAAACACACAAGCATTTGTCTGCTATTTTCATTGCATGGGTAGCATAAAAGAAAAGGTTAGAAAGGATTGGGAAGGTGTGTCACCCTTAATCAGTAAGGTCTAAACAGTATTTCAAGGGTGCAATGTTCTAAATGTGATCTCCTATGTCTTTTTGCACCCTGGGATACTCTCAGTAAGCAGATCTCCCTCAAAGCCTTTTTAGCACCATAGGATTTCTTTCTGCCCCACTAGAAGTCCTCTCTGATCATGAATAGCCTTGGATCACTGTAGGGATGAGAGATCTTGAAAAGGAATGAATTAGTGAACAAGCAAACTTTAAAGAATTCAGGCCTTTATGTCTTAATGACACAAACTACTAGTTTTAAAATTGTCCCCTGAATACTAGTAGCTTTTCTGTAATTTCTCTGTGCTACAGCCCAAGGATCTATGCAAACTCAAAGCTTTATACTGATAAATTACAGCATTCAGTTCTCATAAGAAAACATATCTCTCTTCAGAACGTCATAATGCCTCACGAAATCTGCCGAGGCTTAACATTTCCATTCTCTCAAGCCCCAGAGGAGTTTGCTGTTATCAATAACTATTTCTCCCGTTTGCTTTTAATATTTCTGATTTAAAAGTACAGGCTTGTTTGGCACTTGAACTCTACAGTTTGAAGCTTGCCAGCAAAAATACTATATTTTGTTGTCCAGAAATCAGAGTCAACCAAGTATCCAATACCCATAAACCCACAGATCCAGTAAAATGACTCTGTAATAGACAGCTTGAGGATTTATAGCTCTCTCGTGACTCTTGTTTGAGATACTATCCTAATAACCACTTATACACAATCAGATGGAATTTATGCAACCTTATTCAGTAAATGGGCCGTGTGAATGTTTCGCTATTATTGCCTCTGTAGCTTGCAGACTACAAAACAGTTGATAGTAATTCTATGCAAAACCAAATTATTGTTCTAAGAATAGAAATCTCAATGGTCTCAACATAAGTCATTTCAAAACACAGTTAGAGCTTGGATCTAAAGAAATGCTTGGGGGATAGAAAATTTGTTTGTTGAATTGTTTTCTCACTAAATTAGTCATTCAGCTCTTTGTTCTGGGAAAAAAAAAAAAAAAAAAAAAANGTGATAAAATGGTCGGGGCTCCTAAATTTATGCTCCTCAAATAAATCCTTTACTAGGCTGCTTTCATGGCTGCCCAGAAAGAATATTTCTAATTTGCATCTCAATATCAAATGAAAAATGTTTTGTCACACTGTTAGAGGGCAGCCAAATATATCACACTTATTTGAATTACTTTAGGGAATTAAAAACTGTGTCTTGTACCTATGAAGGTAATATGGCTATTTGTAGTCTTAGTGTTGTTTTGTTTAATTTTGCATAGTGTAAGGTATTTAGCAATAATTAAGCTGAATTTTTTTCTGCAAATCTTATGTCCATCCTACTTAATTACTGATACATGAAATTAAAACAGCACGTAAAAAAAGAAATTTGCAGGAATCAACATGGGTTTTTTTGTAAAAAGATAAACTGTCTTCCTGTCACACAGTTTTATTTATCTGTATTCATTGCTGTTAGACAAGCATTGAATACAGACTTTCTGATTCCAAATTGTCTGTAATTTTAGTACTGCATTCATTGCTTATGATTCTGTTCTCAGAAGCAACTGTCTGGCTATACTTACCTTTTTATCATTCTGTCTTTCCTCAGTTTGACTTGAACTTTGATAACTCCACAGATAAACATCATATTACAGTAAAAATTAAAGTTTAGAATCTTAATATATTTTTATATGATGACTGAAAAAGCATATATTATACAATATATCTTCAATAGCACAAGGCAGGGTCTTGACAAGAATTATTGTTCAATATTAAACTCTATGCAACTTCAGTGAGACAAAAAAAGGCTTTTCATCTGTTCAGTCAGATACTAAATAACTGCAGTTACAATCCTAAATATTTCTTCAGCTTGCGAAAAACAGCATGGGACCAAAGCCAGCAAGCTAATATTAAATTTGAGAAAGATTGGTCAGTGAGGTTTTTTCTATTACATGATTGCTATCTGCTATATGTAATTTTGTGTCAGTAGCCAGTTTATTACATTTGTGTGTACATAATTATTTTAAAGAGATTTATATTAATATTGACACATATTTAAATTTTGACAATCACATTACATGAATTTTCCCAAGTTACTCTATCATAGAGAAAAACCCCTGAAACAAATCCTTAGATGATTTATGGTGTTTGGATTACATAGATTAAATTTAAGCCATTCTCTTGCTATTTACATTTGTAAAATTATATAAACTAAGGTAAATTTTATCATGTATGCTTGCCAGAAATATCAAGAAACTATGCTATTTTCATAGAAGAGCCCATATTTTACTATTAACCTGAAACTAAACTGAACACTAAAAACAAAAACTGTAAAGAAACTCAACTCAGCATTTCACAGAGTACAGGAAACACCTACAGCATGTATAATGCCCTGTCTACATTAAATACATTAAATATTGTGTGGTTGTTTTGCTTTAATATTATTATATTGTTTTGGTGGAAGCCAAAGTAAGCTAGCTGTACTTGATAGTGCTAGAATTGTCACCTGCAGTATTGTGACACATTATTAATGAGCTGTACAGCATCATTTACGTGCTTAGTTCTTGCTCCATATTTATGTCATTATGGGTCTTTCCATTTCCTTCATTAACCTCTGATAAAAGATTTTAGTTCAGTTTTGAAATACAGGTAGCACTTTGGTTCCAGTTGAATAAAACAGATCTATCCTGATACTTGCCTCTCTGACATACCTGTAATAAAGCACATGGTCCAGTGTTTAGCCAGGAGTCTCATGTTCATGTGTCTACAACTTCTGTCAGAGAGGGAGAGAGAAAGAAAAAGAAAACATTTTCCTCTGTTAATGTCATTATCCTATCTAACACTATTTTGGGAAATCATGTTTGCTGTCATGCTTCTCAGGCTATGAGAGGGAGGATGTACTGCCAACACTATGAGTCTGATTAAACAAATGTAATTATAGGCTGGGGACTGTGACATCATTACTTTTTGTCTGTGATTGATGAAATAAACAAATGGAACAGTGTGTATACCATGATGCAAAATAGTGAAATTATTGCTTATAAAAGTAGATTTTTTTATTATAATCAATACATAAGAGTCTGGCTCTTCTTCCTCCTGATGCTTTTTCTTTGCTCTGCCATGATCTCCTCCATGGGCTCCTGCCTCACCACTGCCTTCTCCACGGACTACAGGGGAGTGAATCTCTGCTCCAGTTCCTGGACCACCTCCTCCTCCTTCTTCTCTGACCTTTCTGTCTGCAGGTTTATTTCTCACAAATTTGGCCCTCATTCCCTTCCTTGCTGTGCAGCATTATTCCCTTTCTGAAACATGCTTTTCCCAAGGCTGCTTTGGCTGTGGGGCTCAGACATACCTCGTGGTGGGTCTGTCAGAGCCAGTGGGACTGGTTGTGCCTGCACAGTGACCACTGCAGACCCTGCTGCCACTGACTGGGCACCTGCACCCAGTGCACTGTGTTATAGAACAGACAATGTAATTAAAAGATGCAACTTCCAATTTTAAGATTTATGACTTACAAATACAAAATTCTAATAAAGAAATTTTTAGGTCAGGGTAAAGGAAAACTATTTATACTTGAGTACTATATCAAGCAAAAAAAAAAGGTGGGGGGTTTCTTCTTTCTGTTTTTAGGGGTTTTTTTTTAAATTTTATTTTCCTGATTTGGTAGTATCTTCATCAAATTACTTTTACTTATCCTATTGTGTTAATTTTAGTTAATATGTTAAAATAAAATACTTTTTCAACATATAAAAAATACACCAATGAAACATTTGGAAACTTCAGAATAGTAAAAGAAGAAAATAATAAAGTAGCAACATCACCATTCAAAAAACCAGCTATAGATCTTTGTGTTATATTTCTGTGTGTCTAATTATTTAAAGTCACATTCTGAACAAGTAGGTGGTAAGCTTTATTGGTGAAAATCACCAGAGGATAATACTCTTAGTGGAAAACCAAAAGAGTGAAAACCAAATCCTAAAAAATCTGATACCTGAAACATGCAGAGTTCAAGTAAGATTATGAGATGCATAAATAATTCATTAACTCACAGAATATTTGATTCCATATTTTGATCTGGGCCACCTAACACTAAAGATATAGCTTAGCCAACAGAGTTAACTTGCACCACACTTTCACTTCTTGGGGATCTTTGGGGCAAGCCAGACTCTTGGCACAATTTAGGCTAGATTCTCAACTTTTATATTTTACAACTGTAAGAAACCATAGCAAAACACTGAAGTTACACAACATCACATGGTTCCAGCTGCATGTTCTTTCTCCCAGTAGAATACTAAGTGCCTGAAGTAACAAGTGTTGCCATAACATAGCCTAAGTTCCTTGTGAGGCTTTTCTCTAAGCAGTATACTATAAGGCACCAAGGTCTGCAAGATTGGAGGCGTTTTTCCCCATTATAGGCACAATACAAAGCAGCTAGGAAGAGAAACCAGAACATATTTGTCTCTTTTTTGAAACTGAAAAATCAGGCATTTATGATATCCTCAGAGCTCTGAAGATGCATCTTTTGTGATAATTTTGTTTGTTATCTTCCTTTCATTTGTTGAGTATTCATTGTTATGTCCAAAAGCTGATTATACCTCTTCTTGAGTTACTTGGTATTTTTTTAAGCTTTTCACACACGCAAAATAGAATACAGTGATAAAAAAGCTGTTGTGTATTTGAGAGTAAATTGCATATTTAAGGTAAGAGAAAAGTATCCTTGATGTGGACTGATTCAAAGAAATAAGCTGTGGAAGTGTGAAATAGAAATTACATACTGAACTAGTTCTAACACAGATTAAAGGGGAAAATATAGATCCAATGGTCAGGACTGTGGGATAAAGGCACCCTCCCTTGCCGCTATTAAGATAAACATTCATACAAAGGCTCAGTAAAATAAATTGTTTCTTCCTTTACTTGAGCAAATGCTGGTTCACATCCCATATATGAAATAACTTACACTATATAGTTTATTTTAGTCAATGCAGCTAATGAGAGATTGAATTAAAATGATTAGATGATTTTTCTTTTCATAAACACATTTGGCATTTATATTGCTACAACTGGGATTTATATCTCAATTGTAAAAATGTCCCACAGACATGAGCCCTAATTACCTTAAAGTTTTACACAACCTTTTGAAAGAAACCCTTATTTCCAGTGAAATTATGCTTTGTCCACATAGAGAAAGTATATAGATCAGTAATATTTTTTAACATTAGGAGTTACATATTTCCTCTCCAGACTTCACAAGCCTGCCTGTGACCAACTAATTTGATTTAATACACCATAATCAGAGCCTATTGTGCATTTGAATAACCTAATTTGTTACAAAGGAGATGCAAAAGAACTTTTAATAGATTCACCTGCATTTCTGGAAAATTATAAATAATTAATAACTAGTTCCTTAACTCAAAATTTCCAACTGAATTGAACAACATATTTAAAGGCCTTAAAAGCATATTTTCTTTGATGCTCCAGTGTTATAACGTGCACAGGAAATGTCAACAGATTGCAAGGATAAAAGAATCCTATTTCTTGTGAGTAGTAAGGTTTTTTTTTATCTGAAGGATTATTTATGGGACTCCAAACATAAGGATATGACTTGAAAGGAAGAAATTTGTTTTGTGTTTGCATATACACACCTGCATGTGTATGTATATTATATATAAGCATGCATATATCCATATGGTTGTGTTTGGGGGTTTTGTCTGTTTGTTTGTTTGTTTGTTTGTTTGTTTGTTTGTTTGTTTGTTTGTTTGTTTTAATAATGCCTGGCAATACTAAAGACTACTATTTTAAGGTAAAAAAAACCCAACTCATTTTGTGGAAAACTAACATTATAAATATAAATATATCTGATTTATTTATTTATATGCCTTTCTTCTCCAAAAGAGTAATGAACTAAAGCTCTTTGGAGGTAAAACAGCTGAAGAAAGCAATTTGTTAAGTTTGATTTATTTATTTCTATTTTAAACAACACAGATACTGTGCTTGGAGAACATTAAAACTCTGATAAAATTTAAAATAGAGATGATTTATCTTTCTAGATTTGAAAACTACAATTCATGCTTTTATACTTCTTGGTAAATGTTATCTAGAAGATACTCAATATTTTTCTAAACTTAGTTGTCCCAATACACTTCATTTTTGAAGAAATTTAATCCAGGATTTGATTTGTTTATTTAGTTTATTTTCCTTATGTGCAATTGATTTTTGATGCTTGCAGCTTTTTTCTTTCTTTTTTTAAAGAATGCACTCAGTAATTTTTTAATAAACCTAGCAAAAAATAAATACAGGAAGTCATTAACAGTTGACCTGGTCAAAGTTCAAGAAAGTTATATTTGTAAAAAACCAAATTGCCCTTTCTATTAATTCTTGCCCTTTCTGTTAATTCACATTTACAGATCTTAAAATGTAGTATCTGACTCTTCAGCACACATTCACTAATGTACTGTTTATTTTTTAGCTTCCTTATGCTTACATTCTTTATCTTTCTGAAACTTGAATTTAGTAATAAAAGTTTTGCACTATCGTAGGCTCTCACTCTTCCAGTTCTGCAGTAGCTGAACTCTGCTGTCAAATATGTATTGAACAATAAACACCACTTTCACTACCATTCATTATCTCTAGATCCGTGAAGAAATATTAGCTGTGACAGAACCTTTCAGTCTGAGAATTCAGCTGAAGAGGAGATTTAGGGTGACTACAGACAAGTGACATGTCTGAAAGACCACCGAAGGTAATAGCAATTGCATGTGGGGAGAACAAAATAAATTAGAATGTTGACACAAAGTAGAGTTGAGAAGCAAATTACTGGGAAAGAGAAGATTGACAATAGAGGCGTAGCTTGAAATGAGTGTAAGGACTTTTCTAAGGTAGTGTTTTATAAGAACAGCAATGGACAGCCTGGAGAATTGAAAGTGAAAAAAGAATTATTACAACTAGAAAGGGTGAGTAGATGAATAGACAGAATTAGAAGGGTAGGATGGAAAGAAATATTGAAATCAGATGATGTTCTACGTTCAAATATAAAAAGACCCGAAGGATGCAGGGAGACGCTGCTTTGGGGATGGTTGCCAAGAAATGCATTCTCAGTACTGATAAAAAAGAAATGGGAGAAGTGGTTGTAAAATAGCATTATCATTGTGCCAACTTGTTAGTAAAATAGCCAAGAAAAAATGGCTTCAAAAAAGGCATAGATAACATTATTTTTTAAAGCAATTAATGCTACTTTGTCAATGAAAATGTTACCTACTTGGATATTTCTGCTAAAATATAAAGACACACACTATTAATTAACTCTTTAAATAAATGAAATTAAAGTAATGCATATGTGTGTGGTATTTTATCATAGTGTTACAATTCTTATCTCTCATGTTTTATTTTAATTCAGTACTTTTTGATAGAGGACAATTTCTGCACAGTATAAAATGAGATATATTACTAGCTTTATTTCTGAGATGATAATCCTGGTTCTAAACTTGTCATGGGTGAAAACATACATATGAGGCAAAAAAGAATGACAAAACTATTATTAAAGTTTGCCTTTTTTTCCAAAAGAAAATTATGCAGATATTTTGTCTTTATCTTCTGAGATTTAATAAAATCATGATGCCGTTTTTCTTAATCTCTTCAGTTGTACTTGGTTTGATACTGAATAAACTGCAGCTCCTAACTACTAAATCCCATAAATCTGCTGATAATTCATATAACCAGTAATGAACCATTTCCTTAAGAGAGAAACAAAGAGTGGTCCAGCTAAGTGATTATTTGTCAGCTTGCCAGGATAACAATATCTTACATGCATTGGGCATACCAATAATCTGAATGTATTTCAAATTGTTAGATAAATGTCTTTTAATTCACAAGGATTTCCTACTTTTTATTTTAAGTCCATTGCTCTTTCAGCTCTGGTTTATCAGGCATCTCAGAAGTGCTTTCTGTGTGATTGCTTTGCAGTTATATTTTCTTGTAACTGTCTGTTTTCTTTTTTCTCACCTTTAATGAAAATGCACGTTATACTAAACAGTCTTACTTATAGGCTTGTAATTTTCTCTTCAATTTTTTCTTTTTTGTGTCTATCAAAGTTTCCTTTTTGCTTTGAGATGAATACTTTGAAATACTATTCATGCTGATATTTTGCAGACTATACTTGTGCTGAACAGCACCATATTCCTTGAGCAGTCTTATTATGCTGAATAGTTTCATAAGGTATTATTTTTCCAGCATAAGCAGGAACAGTAGATTCTCAACTTAAATTGAAAATACTAGGCAATGATGGAAAAGACTGAGATTTTGAAACACTGAGTTCTAATTTCTCAGCACTGAAGACCACCAGTTATCAACTCTTATCATCATCTATGCATTTTTTAAGTTTTAGATTTTTTTTAGTGCTGTCATGTGAGTGAAGTAAATAATGTTTTTAATATGTGTGAAACTTGGAGATGTTATAGCAGAAATATGTTTATATATACTCTATATAATACATGCTATATAGTAAAATATGAATACATTATAATTTATAATATTTCTTATAATATAATAGTATATTTAGGCTTATACAATCATACAGCATATTTAATATATTATACAGTAAACCTTATAAATATATATTTTTGAATTATACAATATATAAATATTGAAGCCAGACTGGAATATTACAGTTGACTTAACGACCGCTTTAAAGCAGGATAAATAGGAGGACTCTGGGAGCTACTGATTTGTCAGCCTCACCTTGATGTCCAGAAAGATCATGGAAGAGGTTGTCCTGGAAGATATGTTAAGATGGAAGATAGGGAAGTGCTTAGATACAGCCCAGATGGCTTCACTGGGGGCAGATTCTGCCTGCCTAACGTCATGGCATTCTGTGGTGGAGTAACTGCATCAGCGGACAAAGGAAGAGCTACAGATGCTGTCTGCTTGCACTTATGTAAGCACTTTGATAGAATCTCCCACAACATTCTTACTCGTACATTGCACCGATATGCGTTTGATGGATGAACTCCTAGTTTGATAAGGGTTTGGATGGATGGCCACACCCAAGGAATTGCAGTTAGTGTCTCAGTGTCTAAATGTAAACCATTAATGGGTGCTGTCCCTGCTGTCAGTTCTGGGATCAGTTTTTTTAATCTTCATTAACGACATAGATAATGGGATAGACTTCACCATCAGCAAGTCTGCAGATGACACCAAGCTGAGTGATGCATTTGATTTGCTAGGAGAAAGGGATTACCAGAGGGGCCTATATAAAGGAGGAGTAGGCCTGTATGAAGCTTATGAAGACCAACAGGCCAAATTCAAGATCCTACTCATGGGTCATGGCAATCCCTAGCATGACCACAGTCTCGGGCATTAACTAATTCAAAGCAGTCCTGTAGAGAAGAATCTGGGGATGGATGAAATATTGGACATGACCCAGTAATGTGAGCATGGAGCCCAGAAAGCCAGTCATATCCTGAGCTGCATAAAAAGTAGTTCAGCTAGAAGATTGAGGGAGGTTATTCTCCCTGCTCTATTTCGCTCTTAATTGACCTCACCTGGAGTACATCATCCATCTCTAGGGTCCTAAACACAGGAAAGATGTACCTGTAGAGAAGGTCCAGATGAGGGCCATAGAAATTGTCAGGGGGCTGGAACACCTCTCCTAAAAAGAAAGACTGCGAGAATTTCAGTCTATAATGGCAGCCTATAGGAAAGACAGAGAAAGGCTTTTTACCAAGGGTATAAAGTGATAGTACAAGGGGGAATACTTTTAAACTGAAAGAAGATAGGTTTACATTAGTCAAAAGGAAAAACAATTTTATTATGAGAATGGTGAGTGAATGGACCAGGCTGCCCAAAGAAATTGTATACAGTCCATCATTGAAAATGTTCAATGCAAGTTAGAGGGGACTTTGAGCAACCTGTTCTATTGGAAGGTGTTCCTGCTCATGGCAGGGGGTTGCAGTATGATCTCTCAAGGTCCCTTCCAACCCAAACCATCCTATAATTCTATATTTATATCTATATTCTATCTATATCTATTCTATGTCTTTATTCTAACATTTTTTATAAATAAATGCAATATGGGGAGATATATATATATATATATATATAAGCAATTGATATCTAAATTCCAAATTCCCCTTTGGATGTTCAGATACAAAGGTCATAGTCATAAAAAGCCACTTCTCAGTAGCTATCTAAAGCCAGAGGTATTCATCTTTCTAGCTATGTCCCTTTTTAACACTAACTTTCCATGAGATTTTATACTCTGTTTCTGCATATATCCAGAAGCAATCTTATATTGATTAGGTTGAACAGTCTTTTGCCCTTCTCATGAAAATTTGAAGCTGGTCTGTAAACCAACCTTCTTCCTTGTGTGAGTTCCTGGAGAGGTTTGAAAACAATAATGTATTTGACTGCCACAGAAAAACTAAAGGAAATATTGCTCACGAAGCAGGTATAGATCCTCCACCCCATACCAAATACACTGAGTAGTAGGGGATTTCTGTAGATTCAACCATTTCCAGAAAAGAAGGCTTCATGACATGTAATGATTACTTGGGAAGACAAATGTCATCCCTCTGAACATCCACCCTTCCTATTTCCTTCTTTAGCTTTTATTGATGAGCACACAATGATGCGGTCTGGGATATCTGTTTGTTCACTTGGGGTGGTCTGTCCCGACAGTGTCCCCTCACAGATTCTTGTGCACTTTCAGTCTTCACTGTTGTGGGAGGGTGAGAAACAGAGGAGGCCATGACATGCTGCTCAGCAATAGCAAAAGTCTTGGTATGTTACCAACACTTTGTTTCATCACAGATGCAAACTGTAGGCCCACACAATCTTCTACGAAGAAAAGTAACTCTATTCCACCCCAAACCAGCACACAAACACAATCTACAGAGATCAAGATATGGATCTATCCCTTTTCTGAATTTTCTAACTCTTGGAATACAGAAGGATGTTCACTCCTCTACAGAAAAGCTGATTGGAGGTATCGTGTATATGCGAGTCAGTGGCTTCCATTTCATGCTGAGTTGTGAACCCAGAAGGACATGGAAGACTGGAGTGGAGCTCCTGCAGAGACAAGAGGTTGGTGATATGTGAGGGAAGCATCTTTGCATTTCCCAGATCCTACTGAGCTGTTATCAGATACTTAACTTCTGTTTTGGGGGGGAAGATAAAAAAAAACAAAACCAGAAACCAACAAAACAAAACATATTAAGTAGCATTTTTATCCTTTAAAAAGTGCTAAAGCCTATTATGGAAACTTTGGAAAGCAAGAGGTACAAGGAAATAAAAAATAAACCTTGCTGGGAAATGTAGGAAAATAGTTCTTGATATTGCCAACCGTAATATTATATTCATGTTTGTAGACAGGTAGAATATCCTAAATACAAAGAATTTAACTTCTAACAGTCTATGTCTTGTCTTCTTTTCTGCCCCTGCACCAAATACTAGTGAATGTCTTTGCAAGAGTATTGAAGTCTTAATGTGTTACTGTAGAGGTCCTTGTAGCAAAAGGCTGATACACTTTGAATCAAAACTAAATCACAGAGAGAAGTTTCTTAGGACATAGTACAAGGTTGTTCATTATCAGAGACTGATGAGAAATGGAGTTACTGGAGGAAAGAAAAATGAAACAAAAGAAGTCCTCGAAAAAATAGCTATAGACTGACCTCTTTCCTCTATGGAGTGCAAACTCACAGCGCAGGATGTTCTCCAGTTCTCAACAGCCTAAAGTATTGAAGAAGATCTCAAGTATCACTTAAGACTGTAAATGAGAGGACGAGATTTATTCCCATTTCAGTTAGAGCTGGATAGACTACGTTGATTAACTTCAGTTACCATCATGTTCTCACTACACACCTGTGACTCCTTTTTTGTGTATATTTATTCTATATGCTCAGTCATATTGGTCTTTGTCAACTTTCTTTCTGAAGAGGCTTACACACTTAGAGTTACCAAAGCAGGGCATGCACATTCTTTCTCTGGAAAGGTGCAGGAACACTTTTTTGCCTTTCCTGTCTCCAGAGATCTAAAATGAAAGGCTACAGTTCCCACATTCATCGTACTGTACTTTAAATAGAGTGTAAAAGTACGGGACTATAGATAATTTTTCAATATTTTGCAGGTGTTTCTTCTCATTTCTTAAAGTGCAAGTGACGAATGCTGTGTACTAGATTGCGTCTGTAGCTTCCACTGTCAATAAAAGACAGTCTATAACTGTGGATGCAGAATGATGTAAATGCTTAACTGTAAATGCTTTGGGTTGCCTGGCTATAAACTGACTCCATCTAAGGGCAGAAGAGCAGCACAGCCATGGTTTGATCAGGGACATTTACCATACAGATTGTCAAAGATCATAAGATTCCCCCAGCCATGTAACTTCTTGTCTGCAGAAAATAATTATGAAGCTGCCGTTTTTCAGAAAAATATTTAAAAAAAAAAAAAAATTAGAGATGAGAAGAAGAAAAGTGCCCTGTAACTCTCCCTCTCTACATTTCTATTGCCCAGTATTTCTATGGATTTTTAAGGACTGTCTTGTGCTTGTTCTCTTTAGGACAATAATTATCGGTTCATAGAACCATAGAATCACAGAAGCATAGAATAGCTTGGGTGGGTGGGAAGGGACCTTAAAGATCACCTAGTTCCAGCCCACCTGCTGTAAGCAGGGACATTTTTCTCTAGACCAGGTTTCTCAGAACCCCAACCCATCTGGCCTTGAATACTTCCGGGGTGGGGCTGACACAACCTCTCTGGGCAATCTGTTTGTGAGGTGACCACGCTCATTCTATAACAGGATGATGTTATTTTTACACTGCCAATTGTCATTTTCCTATTGCCTTCTGCATCACCTGCTTGGCTTCCAGCATTTGGTAATTGCTTGCTCCTGTGCCCTTAGGTCATCACCATCACTTTAAAAAGTGACCAGCACTGATGGGCCTTATCATCTGCAAAAACATTTTCCTGGGGGACCTTACTCACTAATTCACTGAGAAGCCTGAAGTCTTCTCTCATCATGTCCAGAGTTGAGGTTTTGCTGGTATTTTTCCTTCTGTCAGGAGAGATTTTAAACCAAATCTCTTTGTGAATGCTGTGGCCAAGGAAGCTGCCAGTTTCTATGTTCCTTACAAGATGCACTCTGTTGACAAGCAGTAGACCAAGGAGGGCATCTTTCCTAGTCAGGTCCCTCAGGATCTGTTCCATAAAATTGTCATCCTGGTTTTTTAGGAATCTTCTGGCCTGGGTTATACCAGCTCTGATGGTTTCAGTTAATTTCTGGCAAGCTGAAGTCCCCCATAAGGACAGGGCAGTTGACTTGGAAGTTTCTCTTAGCTCCTCAAAGAATAATTGATGTCACCATCATGGCTGGGAGGTCTGTAGTAAACTCTCACATCCTCATCATTTGTTTACCCCTTGATTCTCACCCAGGGACTCTCAACTGTGCCATTGCCAGCTGTGAGCTCCATACATTCTAACCCTTCTATTACATACAGTGCCACCCCTCTGCCTCTTCTGCCCTGTCGTTCACTCCTGAAGAGCCTGGAACCGTCCAACAGGGCACTCCAGTCACAGCACTCATCCCAACAGGTTTCACTTATGCAATGATGTCAAATCCCTGGGACTGGGCCAAAGCCTAGAGCTCCTGCTTTTTGTTCCTCATTCTTCCTGTATAAATGTAAACATTCCAGGTGTAGTACATTAGAGCCAACACCTGATGAAGTAGATTGAGGGACCCCATTAGTGCTAGTTTCCTCAAGTTTTGGTACATCATCCCACTGCTCATCGCTGGTGAGCCTTGTTTTGTCTCTTTCCCCCTTCCAAGTTAGTTTACAGCCCTGTCAGCTAGCCCCACCAGCTCCTGTGCTAGAACTCCTTTTTCCTTCTGAGATAGGTGCATTCTGTCAGGTGTCAGTAGAGCAAGCATTGAGTAGATCCTCCCATGACCAACAAACTCAAAAATTTTCCACTGACACCAGCCTCGGAGCTATGCATTGACCTGGTGGATCTGCCTATTCCTATCAATATTATTTGTTGTTACAGAAGGATTGAGGAAATCACTATCTGTGCTCCTGATCCCTCTACCAATCATCCCAGGGCCCTGAAGTGTCTTTTGATTTCTCTTGGACTTCTCATTGTTATTTCATCACTGCCAGTTTGAACACTAACAGATACTAACAAGAGGGACTTTCTAGACTGGAGAATTTTTCAGTAATGTCCCTTATCCATGTCCCTGGGAGACAGCAGACCTTCCTGTGAGTTGGGTCTGGTCTGCACATTGAGCCATCCGTTCCCCTTATTACAACTACTTTTTTTTTCCTTTTAAAAGAGGAGGTTGTGGTACAGGGTACAGGTGGTGTTGTTTTAGAAGGCGCCACTATGGCAAAAGGTCCTTTGCACACCTCATCAGTTATCTGGCATCCCAGAGCATCATACCTGTTGTAGAAGACACCAAGGCTACCAGCCAAATTCTGAGAAGAAGGAGGAATCTTCCTCCTGGTGCATGCAGGGGCATGCTTCCAGTCTTCATCTGTAACAAATCCTTAGCCAACAGTCTTTTGACTAATTACGACTGGGTTCTGCAGGGTTCTGAGTCCATCTGCTTGTCCACTGTAATGGAGATCTGAGACTCCCAAGAGTCTTGAGACTGCAGCATCTCTGAAAATCATCAGTCTATGTCTTGCTCATTTACTCAAATACTACTCAGCCTGTTCATTTCTTTCTGCAGCTCCTTCCCCTCGTAACACAGCTCCTCAACCACAGCACACCTTCTGCAAAAGAACTGTTTGCTGGCCCCAGCCTTAGGAAGAGGCATCAGGCACTCTGTGACCTGGAGATCTCCATCTACCATAGGCAGGTCTGGCTGGCTAGAGGTCTTAGATACAGCTGTTTCAGTAACCTTTGCAGCTACATGAGACTGAGTTTTAGGATGTGTCAGCACCATAACTGAGGAAGATTAATCTGGTATGCCTGTAAGACTGGGGCTAAAAGGATCACACTTCCTTACCAGCTACTGAGTCTGCTGCTGCCTCTATTGGCTGCTCTGCAATGGCCAGAGAGGAGCCCTTCCTGGTCATCCTGCCTGTACAAACTGCCCTGCAAACTGCCCTGCCACACTCTCACTGATGTGCCACATGCCTGTTTGCCACGCTCCGGGTCACTCACAATCCCAGGAGTCATTTAAATCACCTTCAGTTGCTCCTGGCACTGCCCCCTCCTCGCCTGGTTGTGTGTCAAAGGCTTCCAGGTCGTGATGAGGCTCAGGGCTGCTGGACCAGTTCCTGAACTTGGAAACTCACCCTCTACAGCTCGATCGCAGCCCTGGTTCTTCAGACACAGCCACTGAAGCTTCATCAACTGAGCTGTTAAACTCTATCTTTTAAAGAGGAAACAAAATAAAATTTCCTTTCTGCTCCTCTAGGATAGGAAGAGATTTTTACCACTATTTATACCCATGAGAAAGTGAACTCAGTGCATAGCGGTCAACGTTGTGTTTGTTTGACAGTAACAATGAGCTTAGAAAATGTTCAGGGAAAACACAGAGGTAAAATTGAGAAGCTATTTTGGTTTTAGACCTCTGTGAAGTAGGACTCTGTGGAAACAGCATGATGTAGAAAGGCCTGAACAGCCCTTGCTACCAATTTAGCAACATTTTTGTTCTAGAGCATGCAAAGATTATGATTATGCCTAGTCTGTGTACCATTGTCTCATCCTTTGTGGGTACTTAACAACCTTTTTAGCACTGAGATTATGCAAAAGCAATATTTTGCAGTGATTTTTTTTCCAAATATTTTCATAAAAATTGTGTAATGTTAGTATAATCCTAGCTTAAATACTGGTGGCAAGAAAGTAGGATCTACTTTAATAATTTTCTTGCATGAGAAAGTGAAACCTCCATGCTTCCAATATTTTGAGTTCAGAAAGCAAAGAAATGCTACTCTGCTGAGTCTAATCCAATAAAATAAACACTTTCAGTATTTGTTTATGGTAATGTTTCAAAAATAAATTTAACAAATGGCAGTCACTTGGTGAGTTGGTCTCCCTGAAGAATCTTCATTTCAGATCACAGTAGTAAAGAAAGCTCAGAAATATATGAGATATAAGCATTCCCAAATTAAAAACAATCAAAAAGCCAAATCAAAAATAAAACAACGAAAATCTCACAATACAAAATATAATATCCTTGAATATTTATGTTATCTATGAGGAAAAATCTCGTTAATTTTCGAATACATTTTATTATATAAAATTATTTAATAAATTATTTTAATAAATCTACTAAAAAAGGATGGATAAGAATTTTTAAAAAGTGGTATGCATAAAGGTAGGACAACAGCTAAGACACATGCTCCTTCTCATCACCTTTTACATGCTTTTATTTTTCACCAGAATTCAAGACCTCATTTATTTGGGGATTTTTTTTGTTTTTCCTGACTGCTGAAAGAGAAAGTGCTGAAATGTCTCTTTTTATGCCTGGTTTGGTTTTTCATGGGTTTTGTTCTTTGTTTGTTTGGTTGACTGGTTAGTTTGTTGGAGTTTTATGTTGTTGTTGGTCTGGGGAGTTGTTTGGTTTGGTTTTGGGGTTTTTTTGTTTTTGTTTTTTTTCAGTTTCATTTTGTGCTTTTTAGCTTGAAGAAAAGGTTCATCCAGTTTTAATTAGAACATTGCCTATTTGGTGGTTGATTTTTTTCTAGGTTTTTTTGCTTGTTTGTATTTGGGTTTTGTTTTTAACAGTTATCTATTTATTCTCATTCTTCTCAGACAGATGAAGTAGCAGCTGTATGAGGCAGACTTTTTTTCCCCAGTTTGACACACAACTGTAAATACAGTGAGTGGGCATATCTAATAAAGCTGTTAAAATATTTCCATCTCTTCTGATCAGCAAAAAAAGTGTTAAGGGAACCAAGTAGGGAAATAATTTAATCCTTCACTGACATTTTTAAAGTTCACACAACTCAGGAGAGATTCCTAAGGATTGAAAAGTATCAAAGAGAACTTCATTATATTCCTTTAAATGGTCATGAGGGAAAACAGTGAGTTTATAATTTGCTGGGAGAAAATACAGGAACTCTCATATGAAATGTCCAAAGTAAAATAAATCCACATAGCTTGATTAAGGATGGTCAACATGGATTCAGACAGGAGAGGTCATGCTTAACGAACCTGCTGGAGTTCTTTGAAGATATTACTGCCACAACAGATAAGGACAATTCAGTAGATAGTAGTATATTTAGATTTTCAAAAGCACTTAGCAAGGTTCCACATCAGAGATTAATGACTAAAACTAAAGAGTCATAAAATGGAAGATAAAATGGAAGACTAATGTAAATGTTTCCCTTGATACAAACTGGTTTTTAGCTTGCAAGTAGCTTAGATTGGGGCAGGCCAATAGATCATTTTTCAGCACTTCTGTTCAGTTTCTATTGGTCTGTTAGGTACTGCAGTTGGGAGCAAAATTTGAGAATGGAGGTGATAGTCTGACTGGAAACAGAAGAAATACATGAGAAAAATTGAGAGACAGTTAAGCCATATATATAGATAAAATCTAAAATCTAAATCTTCTAGCCAGGCAACTATAATACAGTTAGCAAAGGAAAAGGTACATAATTGTTTACTCAAAATTTTTTTTGGTGCCCCAGGAAATTATAATGAAAATGAAACATATTTTTTTCTAGTTGCATACCTCAGGTGTTTGGCTTGAACAGCAAATTGCTGCAGAAAGTTTGAGGGCCTCAATGAAACATGCTACCTGCTGAGTTAAAGACCAGCTGCTTTCTTATTTTGCATAGCTGTTTTAATCAGTGTAGAGTAGTACAAAGTCTAACAAAATTTTACTTGCAAATTGTCATAGAAAAGGCAGGGGAGAGTTTAACTAGATTTCAGATGTTTAACAGAGGAAAGAAAAATGGAGAGGAGAGGAGAGGAGAGGAAGGAAGGAAGGAAGGAAGGAAGGAAGGAAGGAAGGAAGGAAGGAAGGAAGGAAGGAAGGAAGTCTACCTATCTGAGAAAATCCAGATCAAACTAATCTATCTTGAAATTTTCCAGTGCCTCCTGAAGCACTAAAGGATAAACTGAATGGCAGTTAAATACTGCTGGTTGTCAAAAGCAAAATATCAATAAAACTTCTTGAATAAAAGGAGTGTGGAGTTCCTGCATCAACCCAGCTAAGAAAGCTAAGAAAACAAGCCTATATAATTAGAAATGTGAGATGATTTTCTTTACTAGTTTCTAAATTATACCATTATGTACCTTACCAAACTGCAATTATGACGTCTTTTTTCTTTTTTTATCCCTTTTCCTTTTCTTACGTTTATAACTAGTTGGGTAGTAGCTTAGTTCATAAAAATATACCCTAAGTACTCAAATTAATCTTCTGTACTTAATTGCATATTGTTTGCAATCAAAGATGATATTAGAGTTGCAATAATCTGTTTGCTATTGTGGTATTACAGAATATTATAAACAAAATATTTTTTCAGTTTTGCAGTTCTGCCAGTAGGTGGTACTAGTAGTTTCTAAATTTGATAATAAATGTCTTCAACTTGAGTATTACACTTTTCTGTCACAGCAAGTAATGTGTTTCTATTCTACTGAAAATAACTTATTTATATTTGATGCACTTACACTCAAGGGTAGATTTTAATTCAGTTATTAGTTCTTTCAGAGGTGATGTCTGTAAAGTATCATTTAAAATGCAGTTTAGAATTTGTGTGACAAATTATTACATCTTCTATTAGATTTCTATTGAAAGGCAATATTAAAATATATTTTACAAAAAGTTTGCCCAGTTTTACAGCATCTGAATCTTCAACATACAGCTCAGAATTCAGCTGTAAAACTTTTAGCAATATTTGCTGTCAAGATTCAGAGGTGAGTCATTCAAGTAGTCCCACTACTTCTCTTAAATTCAATAAACGGGCTGCTAAGTCTTGAAAAATTATCTGTTGTTTTGCTGCATAGGTTTTTTAAACATATGGGTGAATCTGAAGTAAAATTCCTTTTTTTTCCCCCCTACTTAGGGGACAGACAGACCCAAATAGCTTCAGAGATACAATAGTAATGCCTACAGAAAATACTAATGCAAGGCAAGGAAATTTCTACATAAGGCCAAAACAGTGCCAATAGTAGCACTTAGTCTCTGCTAGTGGGTGACAATAGATGCAACAAAAAAGTTACTTTGTTGCAGGCTAGCTGCCCTTAATGGACTGAGTTAAATACCTCTGTGAAACAAAATAAATTAAACAGAATTTGACATTTCTTCTGAGAAGTTATATGATTAAAAAATATAGTGAGGAAACATTGCCAGTTTGGGTGGGATTGAAATCTATTTTCCCTTGGAAATGTCAAAGATTAAAAAAAAAAAAATCAAACCTCAGGAATTACATACTGCAATTACATACTACAGTAACCTTCAAATGTTTAATTTGATTCATAGAATTGTGGCCACCATGTCAATTGTTCTGTCATTGTCATATTCATACAAACAATAATAGTTAAAATGACAGAAAGTGATGTTATTAGCATGTACCCATAGCTGTGTGATCAGAATTCCTGATGACAAGGTGAAGAGGTTATGGATTCCTAAGTGGAAAGACAAGGACAAGCCTATGTACTTCTCTTACAGTATCTGTAATGTCCTCATCAGATTTACTTCCAATGTCAGACAGCTTCTCTTAATAGTTTATATCAGTTCTTGGTTATATATTTTATGCCTTTTTATTGATAAACTCAAAGAGATTGTGCTCAAGTTGTTTGTTTCTACAGTTGTTTGCCAGTATCTGGAAAGGGTATACACTAAATTTTGTGTATTCTTTTGAACTTCATGTAAAATGACTGATCTATGATGGGTTACTCACTTCTTTGCAAAACATTGTCTGTCTACAAACTAAGATTTTTTTGTTAGTTTTATTCTAATTTTCATCATTGCTGATTATTGAAGGAAAGGAATGCCCAGTTTTCTCAAGGAACCTCATGGGACTTTATCTTCTTACCTGTTCACCTGTAGGCATTTGACAGAGGTAACTGCTGTGGTTTACATTCATATATGGTAGTCACTCTTCTTATTTTATTGATGAATGGGACATGGCCTGAGTTAAAAATTTTGGAGGATTCTGAGGTATGAATGATAAAGTTTCACTGACAAATAAGGTAATGCACGTAAGCATTGAGACGAGCCTGGCTATTTCAGCCTTTCTTCTTGTCAGACTGAATATGCTGCAGAATTTCACAATGCGTGGGGATTCTTATGCTTATACTAAACATTTATTGGGCTGTAGCAGATAGGAGAATGTTTCATTATAATGTGCACATGAATTTTTTGCATTTGGTTTTCAAGATCCTTGATTGATTGTCACCAAGTAGTATAATAAGTAATAAGGCTGTTAAAGGCAGAGGTCTCTACTATTTAATTTCAGAGAAGTAATTGACTCAAAAACTGAAAGGGCAGTGGCTGTGGTGTGATGCTATAAGGATTTAAATTCAACAGTCACCTTTAAATAGGGAATTTGGTCCTTTCTATGACAAGATTTGGGCAATGTGATATGAAAACATGCAAAATGGAACATCTGAAGGAGCATGGATCAAGATCCTTCCCTATGTAAGTGCCTCTCAGGGGTATTCAGGCAGCAAGGATTAGTAGTCTCTGTGCCGTACAGTTAGAAAAGGAACAAGAATCTTGAATACTGTCAGGGCACTGAGGGCACCACCAGTTTTGACGTACCCTGCACAACCTCTTCAGGGCTTCCCATACCCTGTCCATGGTCCAGGTCCCCAGGCTAGCCCCCCACAGCCCAGCCCAGCCTCGGCCTGTTCTCATCCTACATCCTCAGGCAGGTGCCTGGTGCCTGGGGCTGCCCTGGTGTCGGTGGCTGTCCTGCCCCTGGATGGTGAGTGGGACAGGCCCTGGCTGCCAGACAGCATCCTGACAGACCCTGAGGAACCCTCCCCAGCTCCTGAGCCCTAGGGAGACCCTGGCCTCTGCAGAACTCCAGGAAGCACTGAGAGGCTGCAACAGTCTCCAGCCTGGGACTTGAGCAGAACCATTCTGAAGTGAAACTCAATTTTTCAGCATATGATTTCACTCCAAGTTTTTAATATCCAGTAAAATATAATTTGTTTGAACTGTAATTTGTCATGGAAAAACTAACTAATTCTTTTCTTTCATGGCTAAATTACTGAAGATCTCCATAATGTTCAGGGCTTTTTGAGGCATTGAGGTTGATGTGATATCTGGATCCTATTTGCAAGTCTCATGCTATTCCAAAGTCAAGCCAAAGCTGACTAAATGAATCACTGCTTAAAGATAGCTGGCAGCAACAGAAATTCAGGCAGCAAGATTCATTTAACACATTGATCCATAATAGCAAGGCAGGCTGAGTCATGCTGACTATTATATTACATCAGAAAATTCAATTATCTGTTTGGTTCCTTGCTGTTTTCCCACCCTAAATGGTTATATCTGTATCTATACACACATATGTATAAATGTATATATTATCTGTATGTCTGCTTATATACCTATATTTTCATTTACAGACATCTATGCACTGATACAGAGTAGCCTAATACATGTATTGATATATGAGTGTATACCTCTAGATAACAACTATACAAAAATGGTTTTGTTCCAAATATGCAGGAGATTGTCTCTATGTTTATACCTAGATATATACCTCTGCAAGCAGAAGAGTCACTAAAAATATTGTTCATGGATTGCTACTAATTTAAGAGGATACTCAGTGCCCCTGAATCTGCTGCAAAAGGGCTGTTATTCCAAGCAGCCTTTAGGGGAGCTTCTAGCATCACTAAATGTTGATGTCTTATTTAGAAGGGGACATAGTGTTGGTGTTATTTTTCTAAGATATATTCTTTTGTTGAAAGGTAAAGACTTAATTTCTAAATTTATTTGAATATTTATTTCTTTTTTAAGTTTAGACAGCATACTTGAAAATCAGAACACTAACAAATTTATGATAAATCTGAATGCCTTGAAAATCTAAAACTATAATTTTTTGGAGACTAGTCAGAAGTACATAACAAAAAACCTGCTATGTTACAGAAAACCCTTGTCAGAATACACACAAATAAATTTAAGTTATCAAGAATGTCATTGAAAATAAGGTCCCACCCTGAGTAGTAAGATTCATGTACAATTCTTTGCTTAATCTTTTAGGAGTACTTCCCCTGGCTCTAAAGCTTAGATTTACTTTAAATGTTTGCAAAAATCCAGCCTTAATATTTAAAAAGCCTTTTACATTAAGAAAGTAAAAGGCGTTTATACTTAAAACATTTTTAGTAGTTTATTTTTCATTTATACCTACTATAGTTCTGGTCTATGAATTTGTTCTCTGTGGATTGTTATGCTAAAATTTTATGTTACTTATTTTCTTTTATCACAATGTTTTCTCTTTCCCACCCTCTCTAAAATAAGAGCATCAATCTCTTACCTTGTTTTCTATTAGTGTGTTCCTTGTTTGTCCTTTTCAACTGGAGACTAATATTGTTTCAATTGTTTAAGATTACACTTTAGAAAAATATAGTATATATGCTCTTAGGAAAAAAAAATAAGCTTAAGAAAGATAAAGTCACTCTGGTTCTCAGAAGGAAAGGAATGATGTTTTCAGGAGCTGGTATTGAGACCAGTGCTGTTTAACACCTATGTGAGCAACTTGGACAGTGGAACTGAGTGCCCCCCCCATCAAGTTTGCCAATGACACCAAGCCGTGTGGTGGACATGTTGGAGGAAGAGGATGCTATCCAGAGGGACCTGGACCAGCTTGAGAGGTGGGATGATGCATACTTAATCAAGTTCAATGAGAGCAAGTGCAAGGGCACCTGGACAAACCCAAGCACAAATACAGGGTGGGCAGAGAATGGATCGAAAGCAGCCCTGAGAAGGTCTTGGGTGTGGACCAGAAGCTCAATATATCCTTGTGTTTGCAGACACATTGAATTCCAGCTGTGTCTTGGGCTGCATGAAAAGATGCATGATCAGCAGGGAGAGAGAGAATTCTCTCCCTATAAGCCACTCTGGTTTAGACCCTCCTTAAAAATACTGCATTCAGCTCTAGAGCTTCCAACATAAGAAGGACCTGGACCTCTTGAAGTGAGTCCGGAGAAGAACCATGAAGATGTCTAGTTTGAGAGACTTGGGTTTGCCCAGCCTAGAGAAGGCTGCCAGGATTTCACTGATAAATAAAAGAAAAAAAACTTCAAATTACTTTTGGTTTGGTTTACTCTTTTTTTCAGTGGCAACTACAATATTTTCTCAACTACAATATTTCTCAAGATATTATCTAGCTTCATGTACTTCCACTATACTTCAAATGGTTTTCCTATGCTGTAATATCATATTATAGACTACATTTAAAGTCAGAAAAATATGTAAATATCTATTCAAGTTCAAAGAATAGGAGAGGTCAATATAGTTTGGATAAATGAACTCAAGAGGTCTGGTAACATGTTTAAATTCTGAACATAATCTTAACTGTTACTACATATGGAATTTTTCTATAGTACACCTATTATGAGGAGACAAAAATCTGTTTGGATAATTTCTCCATAGTATTTCTATATTATGTTTTAGTACATAAAAATTGCTTAATGGCACAGTTTTTCAATTTCTTATCTAAATAAACTCTTCAAAATCTTGGACATAGAACTAAGTTATGAAAAATAGTTTTATTTCAATTTAAAGTTTTTTTAACTCAATAATAAGTTCCTTGGTATTAAAGTTATATTTTTTCTATCTAACTATAAGCAGGCCATTAACATATTATCGTGAATACTCAAGAGTAAATAGTGTACATTCACTGCTGATTACAATTAAAAATATTTCCCTTTTGTATTGAATTATGGTCAATGGCTAAAAAATCCTTAAAAAAAGAAAAAAAAGATTTCATGTTCTGTTTTTGAAGAAATTAGGAGAAAGCATGGCAAGCAGATCTGTCGAACAGCACTGGTGGAGCTTAGGAATGCAGTTACATTTAAATCATCAGTATAAATATTTAAACAACATTAGAATCCCTTTATCATTCCCAAAAAGTCACCCAAGATCAATGGACCAAAAGTACAAAAAAACCTCAGCAAAATAAGAGCACATTTTATTTTTAACCAGCACTTTAGAAATTTTATGAGGTAAATGTTCCATAATCTCGGCTCCAGCAGCAGAGAGTCTATTGGTGTCCAGGACTACTAACTTGAAGAGGACACAATGAAAATCTAATTTTATAATATAAAGGTTTTTTTTTACTTTTGTTTATTTTAAGGACTGAACTGCCAATTTGGTTGTTTTCATCTTAACACTACTTAGATCCCAAAGATAAAATCCACCTCTAAGTCAATACTTCTGCAAACATCATGCATAATGCTTCTCTACTCGGCCAAGGCAAAATAGGGAGTTTAGGTGGGTTGTTTTGGATTTCTGTTGTTTTTTTTTTTTTTTTT